>KE525003.1:1387583-1432825 GCA_000441895.2 Anopheles sinensis
GGCCATTTCAATAGTTTTATCCGGCAAGACCGGAAATAAGACTTGGTCTTCTTGGCATTATGTTTTGGGTCATTGTCCTGGTGGAAAAAGAACTTCTCTTCCAGGCCCATCTGGATCAGTGAAATCTGCAGATTTTCTTGCAGAGTGTTTATGTAGGAATCTGTAGTCATAATACTGTCAATTTTCACAAGGCTCCCAACTCCGCTCCACGCAAAACAATTCCAGACCATCACGTTCCCTCCTCCATGTTTTACTGTGTCCTGAATGTGACGATCCTGAATTGCCTCGCCCGATCTGCACCAAGCACGTTCACGGCGTTTCCGATTAAAAAGTTCGAATATTGATTCGTCAGACCACAGAACCGTTTTCTAGATCTCTAGAGTCTTAACAGCATGCTTCTGAGCAAAATTAAGACGCTTAGCGTTATTAGCCTTTCTGATATATGGGCGCTTCCTATCAAATCTGCTCTTCAACCCGTATTCAACAAGTCGTCGACAGATAGTTCTTTCGGATACTGATGGCTGAAGTGTTTCCGTGACAGTTAGTTTTGGATTTTTCTTGGCCTCAGGGATCATTTTGGCGTCCATACGCTCGTCGGTTTTGCGCTTCCCTCTTTTACCCGGTCGATCCACCACCGATCCGTACGTTTTAAATTTCGTTATAATTTTTCCTACTGCTGACTTGCTGAGTTTATACCTTTTTCCAATAGTTCGGTACGATTCTCCATTTTGAACATCACGAACCACTAAATTACGTATATTACGTAGCACGTAACGGAGGAAACCATCAACGAGTGAACATCGAGATCCAGAGAAAGCAGCAAAATTAAAATCGGTTCTTTTCAGAACTTCCACCAAGGAATTATTTTGTCTACTTTGCTGTATTAGCATTAGCATTAAAATGCAATTAAATAGCTAGCTTTCAATGGAAACTTTATGCAACAGTCGAAATTTCAAATTGTCCACTTTATATTGCCACTGTTTTTTTAAATATATATTTTTATAATTCTTTTCTCAAAGTTGAAAAGCTTTTTTTTCGCTAATTAATTAATTAATCTCATAAAGAATATGTAAAACAAGATACGAAAATATTTTCAAAGTATTTACTTCGATTTAGAAAAAAATATTGAGCGAAAATAAAAAAAATCAGAGGTGTCCACTTTTCCCTGCCGTTCACTGTATGTCTCATTCAAATCTCATTAAGTTTACCGAAACGAAAACGTAATACCATTTTTTTTATTTGTGATTAAAAGGTTCCGGACTAGTCCAAATGATATGTAAGGCAGTATGAATGTTCAGTCACCAATTTTTATCAAGCTTCTGAAAATCAATTTAATAGCCGGTACTTTTGATTCGCATTTTCTTCTGTTCATGATTTAGCAGGGAAAATATAGTTCCCAAAAAACCTATTCTGGAACAATTCCGACTGATCCCGCGAGTCTAATGTTGTAATTTTGCGAATTCTTAACTCGTAGCGGACACCAGCGCTCGTGTGCACCAACGTTCTAAATCCTTCGCGTTACTCCACGCACCGATGACGTGGTGGCGTGTGCCAGGGGATGAAATGGGGTGTATAAAATATTGGCAGCCGCTTCGGAACCACCAAAAGGTGTGAACGGCGAGCAATGGAAAAACTAGCATGTTCCGTGGGTGGCACAGATCGTTGTTTACGTCCTACAGCTGCGAGTAAAACACCCTACCACCGGCAGCAGAAGACGATGATGGTGAGTGAGGGTGATGATGACGATGGTCACCTTGTGACCCGAATGGAAATCGTCGCGTGGCACAGTCTCCCGCAAGGGCGAGGGTGAAGATTCGAAAATAATGCCATCAGACGCCGGTCTATAAATAGCGTTTCCCTGAATGCAAGGCAAAGACGATCCCGACGATACTCCAAAAGAACTTTCCCACAAAAACCGTAATCGCCTCGCGGTGGAAAGCGAAGCACTGGCGAAATGAGGTGTGTCCGCCATGCAAAACGATGCGCAATATACTGTTGTGTTTCGGTACGCCGAACATTTTCCAACCATATTTACCTCGGTAACCAGCTTGCGGCACGCGGCGCAGATGGCCTGTATCTTGGACTCGAAGCACTTGCCGCACACCGGCAGCCCCTCGCTCTCGTGGAACTTGTTCTCGGCGATGCGCTTCTTGCACTCCTTGCAGGTGAAGTGCTCCGGATGCCAGCTCTTGCCGAGCGCCTCCAGCATCTTGTCCTTGATCTCCTCCTTGCAACCGAAGCAGCTGGCGGCCTGGAAAAACGGGGGTTTTCAGATAAACAAACACTTGAATTTAGTAATGCACTTTGCTAATGGTTCGGGCGGTGCCCGCATTCGGATTGTTTGTTTGTTCATGTTTTACAGTGCAATTACAGTGACCAGAATAGCATTAGAATAGCGACGTCACGTCATAGTTTCTATTTGAAATTCGTGCAATATTTATTTTCCTATTTGAAGTGAATTCGATCTTGGTGTGTTGTGTTCTTTTAACGAAAGAGTGAATCATGGATTGGAAACACATTACTTTTAGACAAAAAAATAAATATGTAACTTTGTGCACGCAAACATAAATAAAAATAATGCTTAATGTATTTAAATGTATCTGTTATCTCCTGGAACTCAGAACTTGTTGCAACCGCATTGGCATTTTCACTAGTTTTTTCTTTTTTAATTCTAGTTCTGCACAGACTGGCTTCAAGGCTTTGGAAAATGGTGTCTTTGTGTGTCAAACCATTTTTTCCACCCTGACATCAAGAATTGGCATCAAATTGTTAAAGTGTTGCTAAGCTTCCAGGTTCGTAGAGGTCATTCCGGTGGTTTGATTCGACCAAACCGCTATAAGGATTTTGGCTAGAGTCGTGGTACAGTGCGTAACGCCAATACCCCAAAGAAACTTAACCCGCCTGACCTGGCCACATCAGGTATCTGGACTCACTCACTCACACAGAAAGCCACCGTTTTTAATTAAACTGGTCAAATTGGAATTTATCTGCCCATAAGAACCTGTTATCCAGAAATTGACGAGCGTTGATAACCTAAAGTGGAAACTAAAGTTGTAAGCTACGTTGGAGTTCTTGCAAACCCCTGTGAAACATGACGGAGACGAGCAACTGATAGGTTTGTTTTTAGTAGGAACTACTTCTTCTTTGCTTTACCAAGTGTCCATTCTGACATCTTTTTGGCGCTTCCTGTCGCCGAAGATGCGTTAACAGGCTTTTCCGTTGCCTTTCTAATACTGTATACGAATCCAAAATACACAAGAGTACTGCTTTGGGAATCGCTGTGATATTAATTTTTTAATTAAATTTATTTGGATACCATGTGTAAGTGCACTAACTGTATGCTTTTCGCTTTGAAATATTTTTAAACCTCGAAATTATTTTAAACCTCGAATATTACTAAGGAATCTTTGCGAAAAGTATTAATTATTCAAGTGAGCACTTTACACACGGTTCTTATAATACAATTTGTCGTTCAAGAAAATCTATCAATGAATATAACAAAAACGGTTTAAAAAATAAGAACAGTGTGTTTAAAATTTAGTTGAATTGGAAAAAGCGCAAGGCGCGCACATTACTGTCGTTCACTGTAAAAGGTCCTGTAACAGCGCGGGAATCTTTTATTGATTGGGGTTTGTTTTAAGTATTTATTTTTTTGTTGTACATAGGCTTGATTGATGATTTCTCCACGGGACACACTTATTACGAGCGATCACAGGACATTATACAAGGATAAAAGAGCAGAATGTGTTTAACGTACCATTTTCGCTAATTTATTCACAAAACGGTCGAGGCACTAATAATAACGGCTGATGGGTTACACTGTGGTGCAAATTTAAACCGATCCGTTGAGTTTCCCAGCACAACTGGTTCAGAAGGCACCTGCTGTCTGGCTAATTGTTTGTCTCCCTAAGTGCTAGGGACGTTTTGTATGCCACCGAACCTAAACCACTTCGCACCGTTGACCGAACACAACTAATGGTGACCCGCTGGCACACGGACCTTTCAACGGCGCACCAGCAGTTTGGAAGTGAGAGTGCAACACGTTGGCCGGCCCGAGAGATCGAAACACACCGGCAAAAGTATCGCCACAGAGGCATACTTGCACACGACACTACCGCAGTCCCCGGTCCGGGTTAGTGCGAGGGCGCGAGAAAACAACAAAACCACCAAATATCAATCCGAAATTTCGAAAAAAGAAAACCGTAACGGTTAAGGGCAGGCGCAAAGCGGATCATCTTCTGACCTCGCGGGTTGGATGCGAACGGGGTTTAATGCGCGCGAAACCAGTTCATGGCCAGGGACGGATGCAAGGGGATACGGAAGAAGGTTGGGATGTTGTCGTATAATACATCTGGAGATGTATGGTCTCGCGCCGGAAGTATGCATGTTCGACCGATTATTGCAACTATAAAACTTCTCCGGGTGGTAAAACGGAGAGCACTTAAGACGGTATAAAGTGCTTCTTGTAAAATAAATTTTATCTTCATTTCGAACCCTTCGGACATCGCATTAAAAAGCGTTTCACAACCCAACACTTATTGCCGCCGATTGGGCATAGATAATAAATAAATTGATTGCTTTGAGCTTCTTCACGCAGTGCAACATCAGTACATAATTAAACAAATAAAACATTACCAATAAATAACAGCATACATGTCGTAAACCGTTTGTTATTTATCGACCGTTTAGTTATTTATCTTCCAATTATCGGTTTCTGTAGACATAACTGACTCTGTGTTTATTTTATTTCTAAATAATAAAATTTCTATAGTACTGGAAATGGACCAATTCAGGGATTAACAAAGATGTGCATCATTGCGATTAATTTGTGAATAAAGTTTGAAAACAAAGAAGCGTGTCTCATCGCATATCGCATTTTCTGTATAGTCTTTTCATCCACAGTTATTGTTTGTAATTATGGACGGTAAATAGTTTTATAGATAACAAGCTGACCCGACGAACTTCGCCTCGTCCAACATTAATTATTTGCTAATATTGAAATAACTTAGCATTGAAACTCATGGACATTTTGTAGATAAAACATTCTACTCGTTGTAAGCTGCCACAGATTCGTCGCATCAAGATTTTGACACATAACAATAACAGGTCCATCTTTATGTCGCAAATCATGCAAAGAATGTTATGAAATTCCTTCATTCATCTATCAAATGCACAGTTTTGCTGCACATCAAACAATAGTACTGCTGTATACCTCTAGTTTGACGATTCGGCGAAGGCATATGAATTTCAGTCAATAGATTACTACTCATATGCAAACTCGCATCTTCAACCGTCACCAATCACCAATCAGCATTACCATCATTCGTTTTTATATTCGAAAATTCCCTTCCAAACGCGATGTGAAATATCTAAAGGGCTGGCATATCAAAATCGGTTTATTTGATTCTCGCTTATCTAATTTTCGGCAACGCCAAAATCCGCTAAGTTGCTTCCGGCGACGTACTTGTCCGTTGTAAATAATACAAACCATATTATTAGTAGTAGGAGTAGTAGAGTCTGTCAGCTCCATGAACCATTGGATCTCCATCTTATATAGAAAAATTTCTTGCTTAACCCCAAAGGAACCAATCATTCGAAGACATCGCTAAGATTGGCCCAGCCATTTCTTAGTATTAGTTGTAGATTGCATCATTCATTTTTACATAGAAGAATGCAGTTTTTTTTCGAAATTTCCAGTGGTGAGACTTTTCCTTCCGCATTTTTCAACTTTCGTCTTTTCATTATCCTTCTCTGGGACAAAAGAAGCACATTATTCAAAGACGTCATGAAGATGCATCAAACCGTTTTTGAGTTGGAGTGATATAGATAGTATATTTTATTGTTTTATGTGGGAAAAGCTGTTTTTCATGATTTTTTCCGATTTGCTGGATTTTCCTTAGGATTGTTCCAACCGTTATCTATCTTTAAACCTAATTTGGGACAAAAGGAACAAACCATCTGAAGACACCGTGAAGATTAGTCCAGCAGTTTTTTAGTTTTAACGTTTCTGGTGCGTTTCTTCCGAATTTTCCCATTTTCCGGTTTTTCTTTTACAATATTCTGACTTTAAATTTCTTCTAAGCCTTTTTCGGCTCCGAAGGAACAAATCATCCGAAGACATCGTTAAGATTCGATGAGCCGTTTTTAAGTTTTAGTAGTAGATTTGATATTTGGTTGTTTTATATGGAAAAAGCTGATTTTATGAGTTTTTCCAATTTTCTGGATTTTTCTTAGGAATCTTCCGACATTTATCTATCTCTTAACCTTTCTCGGGGAAGAAGGAACAAATCGTCCGAAGACTTCACAAAGATTGGTCCAGCCGTTTTTGAGCCTTAGCGTCACAAACATACAAACATTCATTTTTATAGATATAGATGTTTTGCAACAATTAGTGTATGTCCATAAAAAACTAACCTTTTCGTATTGCAGGGTTTTCATTAAAATGGACTTAAAAATAGCACAACTCTAATTATACATAGAAAAATGATTAATAAAAAGAATTCTAAACAAGCATAGTTTTATCAATAAGTGTAAGCAGTACTGGTTGTGGTGAAATTGAATTAAACTTTAAAAGTAGTGTCTTGAAGTACAGACTTGATGTCCTTCTGCTGATTTAACAACTTTTTCGAAAGAAAAGTTCTGAAAGAATCCACAAAGTACGGTCAAATCGTCGAGGCAAAAATTCAATGAAATTAAGTATGCCCAGTACGGTTTGTAGACATGTGTATTCGAAAACAAAAAAAACTAGCAAAAATATGCAACAATGGCCAAGCTTAAATCATAAATAATCTGCTTTTCTGCAGAGATCAACAATGGTATGGAAAAGTCTTGTTTCGCTTTGCTCCGATCTTGTTGCCGATGCCATTCATGCATCTCGCAACCGTAGAGTAAATAAAAGTCAAATATAGCGCCAAACGGTTTGAGAGCTGCTCGCATGTAGAAATAACGCGTGATTAATGAGGGTCCTCCGATGTAGCGATTTGTAATGAAGCATGCACGAGGACGCGAATAACGGACGCGACTCAGATGGAAATAATAGCAACAAACTACAGGAAATCCGACCCGCTCGCAAGTGTCGGTGGTCGGCGATACACCCGGCAGCGATCGGCGAACGCTGCAGCAAACACTTCGCCGCTGACTCGTTTTCCTCCAGTGTCGGGTGCACTGTTCTGATCGAATATGCGATCTTGCGTGTCTGCGTCGTCGTGAAACGCGATCAGCACGAGCGTTCCGAAATTGCGCAGATGGAGAAAATAGATTTCCTTCCCGCCGGCAAAAAAGGTGTCACTGACGAAACGTGTGCAAACTGGCCACTGGTCGGGGCCGAGGGGGATCCAATGGTGCCCAGTCGGGGCGGCCGAGATCGGGCAGGCGTTATTAAATTTTGTTTTCGGCTGACCTCCTCCCCCTGCGACGCGATAATAAATCTCAAAATAGACGATGTGCTCGGTGTCGCACAGCGGAGGTGCCGATGGTGCTCGGTGGATCTGCCGTGTGCGGCCCGTGTTCACTTGTCCACGCGAAGGCAATACCAATTTGTCGGTTTGAATTGCTAAACGGCGCTGCTGGAGTGCGTCCAGGTGTTAGCAATCCCCTTCGGTTATTGCCAGCACATACGTTCTGCGACCTTAAACTTCCCGCAAGTGTCTTTGATGACGGAAATATGGTAACGAGTTGGCAAATCATCAGCTACCCTCGCTCATGTAGTGGTTTCTCAGCAAATACTCCATCATAACCAACGAAGAAACCTAACTTAAAAACATACATTCCGAAGGCATGCCTATGCAAAAGACGCCAGCAACTGGCAGCGAAAACTGTTATATCTAATCGACATTTTATACTTAAATTAATTATAGTTCTTCGAAATTATATCTAAAATGTGATGTAAAGAACATCGATCGCCTCAAACACGTCCGCTTGGCCGTTTGCTCATTCAAAAAGTTGAAAAAACAAATTAACAATGTAAAGCATTCTTTGAAAAAATCAGTAAAATGTTTATTCACGAAGCTTAACAACTATAACTTAGATACCGAGGCAGAGTACGTGCACATCACTTATAATTGATTGAAAATATTAAAAAATACAAAAAAGAATGCCTTTTTTCTTAATATGATGCTAAGACGACTTACATATTACGATGAGTTAGCGAACAAAAACTTTATGTTTGATACTGTAAAGTTGTGGTATGACTTGTAAAACGATTCACCCAACGTGCTGCTAGGTGTAGGTTCTCCTTAAATTAGGCTTACGGTGACTAAATTGGCCAAAATGTGGCAGACTGTTTCACTTAAAATCTACTTAAAATCAAAGAATCGCTCGCTGGCATAAAAAGGCAACAAAAGACAATGTGTGACACTAAAACACAAAACGTTGAGTGAGTCGGGGTAGGACACTTTTGCAAATCGTTTGTACAACAAAGATTGTTGAGTAGGTTTCGTTCGTAGGAGTAAACTTGAGTACGCTTTTAGGGCGGTCCAAAAGACAATTCTTTGGTTTGCAGCATACTGCATGTGCAAGAGAAGGTTGCTGCCCAGAATGGAATCAGTAGGCGTTATAAAGTGTTCCAGTCGCTGAGACGAGATATACGAAGTATAAAATACCATCGCTAGTTTTCGACATCCTGGAAAGGAAAAGAAGAAAAAATTAACCGGATGAAGTTGATCGAACGCATATTTCGCGGCGGCAACATTTGCTCTGCATACCGTGGGATCACAGTCGGCGCAGTGCCAGGAGTAACCACGACGCTTGGGAGTTTTCTTTAGCGGCGGATCTAGACAGCCGAAATGATAATTCTTGTGACATTCGTCGCACCTGAAAGTAGATAAATTACAGAATATTATACCGATATCCCGTATAATCGGACGTGTTTCAGCAAACGGGAGCGGGTACTTACTGCACTATGTTTGCCGCTGTACCCTGCTCCTGACAAACATCGCACACGGATTCCTCGGGCGCGCTGTTACTGACGCCGGCACCACCAGCCCGGGACGCGATCGAATGCCGTTTTGCACGTCCCCGTGCTTGCGAGCTGATGCTCTTAGGCGGTGTGGAATCCACCTGCGACAAGTTGGTGCTGTTCTCTGCTAAGCTGGCCACTTCGAGCAGAAGAGTTGGATCGGCATCGATCTGCTAAGAGAAAAACATTATATTAGCGCAAGTCGTTGTGTCTTCTACGTCCGCTTCGTGCACGTGTAAATTGTATCTAATATTCAACTAATCCCTTCTTCGTGCTTACCTACGGTCAGTATCGATTAGCAATGACATCTTCGTTTCATTATTTATTTCAAGTGTGTTTTTAAAAATTCTTACCATTCGCTGAAACCTATTCCTAAAATAACCTTGCTTATAAGGTGCATCATACCGGGCACGAAAACACAACCGGCTGTGCTACATTAAGGTTTTGTATTTCAACTAGCCAAAGGATTCTTCCACGGTTTAGAAACGGAGCTGGCAGCTCGTTTTATAAAAATTTATTTATAATATAATTACATATACGACGTAAGCTGAAAACGGGTAAATCGACGGTGCCCGGGAATTTGCTAAACGTCTCGGAGGATCGACTGCTTACCATGTGTGACGAACTGTCCGCAGCCCCCGAGATCAGCTGTGGTACGGTTGCCCTTTCCGGCCCGGTTTCATCCCGCACATAGAATATCTGCGTCGTGTGCGTGTTCGACCCGTCCAGAACGGATTTAATCTACAGAAGAGAACGGTTGCAAAGCAAAATTATCACCCGCACGTCTCACAAGTGGTCACCGCCAAACGTCCGATCTAATTCGCACACTGATTGGCGGCACAAGAAATCTACCTTGATTTTAATGCGCGGCCTGCTGTCGCCCTCGAAGTTCTGCATCGTGTAGTCGCCGCCGTCGGGCAAACTCTCCAGATCGTAGTCGTGGTTTCTACGCTTCCGCTTGCGCTTGTGGTCCTTCGAGATGATCCGCTCGGCGTTCGGCGATCGGTTGCGGTGCTTCTCCTTTCGGCGCTTGCTGTGCTTGTGGTGCGTCGACGAGGCCGCTTCGGTGATGTTCGATTTTTGAAGCTCGACGCAAGCGTCCTCGCTGTTGCCGTAGAATTTCATCGCCCCGACGGAGGTATTGATCTGCGGCGAGCTGGCAGCCGCCGGCAGGAGGAGCAGGCCACCGCCCGGCGTCGGCGTGCCCGTGGTCGTCGACTCCACTTTCTCGGACGGTGCTGCGGGCACCCGGTCCGTGGTCGAATCGGAAGCGCCAACGTTTTCCTGCTTCAGCGGCACTGCCGCACCGTCGTAGTGCGCGCTATCGTTCGCCTGCTTCGGGTACGGTGCCGTTTCCGGCTCCTTGGCAGCCTCAGCTGGCTCGACCTTTTGATAGGGAAGCTTCGAACCGTGATTGTTCAGCTGTTCCAGAATCGATGGCCGACGGGCGGCTACATCATCGAGTTGTACGACGAGCGTCGTCGAAAGCTCCGGTACGATCTTCTTTTTGCGCCCTCGCTTGCCCGGTACTTTCGTAGGCGTGCCCTGCAGCATGGACTCGGAAGCTCCGCTGCCGTCCTCCCCCATCGACGACAGGCTGGTCGACGATTCGACCTTTTCCGGCGCCGGGCTGGTCGGTTCCTCTTCCTGCTTTACCGTCGCAACCGAGCCCGCTTGAGCGGGCGACTTCACTGCAGCCGGACCCGGCGGTGCTCTAGAGGAGGAGGAGGAGGAGGAGGAGGCAGACGTGCTCGTCGATGTTTTTCCCGCCTTTCTGCCGCCGCTTCCTCCCTCGTGCTGCTGCTGCTCGGCCGCATAGGATAGGTCGTACGGCACGATCGTGCCATCCTTGGAGTAACGGGTGCGCGATTTCCGGGGCGCCTTCGGGATGATGATGCTCTCCGGGTTCGAGTCATCCGACCGGTCGCACTCCGAGCACTGCCAGCCGTAAAGCTTCGACTTCTTGGGATGGCGCGTGAGCGGCGGGTTCAGGCAGCCCAGGTGGTAGTACAGGTGGCAGGTGTCGCACTTGGCCAGCAGATGCTGATCCTGGCAGCGCTTGCAGATGCCGCACTCGTTCAGCAGATCCTCGCTGTTCTGCTTGCACTGGGTGCTGAGAATGCGCCCGGTGTCGTCCCGCTTGCCGCCGCCCGGTACCAGCAAGTTTTGCAGCGGGAAGCCCACTCCCATTTTGAGCGCGGCCGCCGTCGGTACGGTCATGGTGCGTGCGGGTGGCGTTGGACAGAGCGCCGCGGTTGAGGGCACCGACGGCGTGTTGATGAGCACGGTCGCGTGCGGCGTCACCTTGCCGAACGGGACGACGGCCGCAATCGGTGGATGCGCTAGCGGCGCTGGCTGGGCCGGCTTACCGATCTGCTCGATCGGCACGAGCGCTTTGCTCGGGGCCAGCGCCTGGATGTGGGCGTACAGCTTCGCTATGCTCTCGCGGTAGGCTTCGTTGCGCTTCAGCGCCTCCTGGTTGAGCTGCACACTGCGATCGTACTTGCTGCGGAGCTGCTGCTGCTGACCGAGCAGCCGCTTGTTGAGCAGTATCTGCTCCTGGAGGTTTTTCTTCATCTCACCCAGCCGAATCGCCCGGTCGAGGTAGTAGCCGATGAACTCCACGCTGAACGCCGGCGAAATGTGCCACTTTTTGCGCACGTCGGTCAGTGCGGCCATCTGCGCCTCCTGGAACTCGATCGCCGCCATGTCCAGCCCCATCAGTTCCGCCTTGAACAGCAGCTTCTTGCAGGCGGTGGCGCTGGTGATCAGCAGCCGGGGCATCTTCTGCGTCGGCACCCAGGGCGGATTTTTCGTCTCCTTGTTGAACAGGTAGCGCTTGCGGTGCTTGGCGAGCTTGCGCTCGATGCGCGCCTGCTCGGACGACTGCGTCTGCCGCTTCCGGGACGCTTCCTCCTCCTCCAGCTGGCGGTGCAGTGCCTTCATCTTGATCGCGTTGTAGTTGCGCTTGCGGTGCTTGATGAGCGTTTTGTCCGAGTGAATCTTGCAGTGCGCGTAGAACGGGTCGGCCTGGTCCGCCTCCTCCGAGTGGGCCTCCGACAGGAGCCCGTGGTACTGCGCGCAGGTGACGTGAAAGTACGTTTTGCACATCCCCGCATCGCAACCGATGCAGACCCCGGTGCGCGCCAGCTTGGTATCCTCGCAAAGGCTGCACGTCTTCGCACCCCACTTGTTGTACGGCATCTCGAACAGCGTGACGGAGGAAAGCTGATCCACCTCGCCGAATGCTACCCCCGGCACGTACAGCGCGCACACCAGGTGCACCCATTTGCCGACATCCGTCTCCTTGAAGATGCCACCCCGGTTCGGGCAAAGCTCGCAGTCCGGGTTTTCCACACCAGCCTTGCAGGCGTCGCAGAACCACGGCTCGGTCGAGCAGGACGAGGTCGTGCTGCTGATGCTGGTGCACTCGCTCACACCGTAGCAGCCTTCGTGCACCGTTACACCGCAGCCGTCGCACTCGACTATCTCATTTTGATCGTCACTTCGATCTCCCAGGCAGGCGCAGCAGATCGACTTCAGCAAAAGCTTCAGCACGGCAGCATCCTTTTCGTTGATGGTAGAGTTTTTGACGCTCGGTGGCGCAGGGTTCGATACCGGTTGCACTGCTGCATGGGGTTCGAGGGACGCCGGTTTCTCCTTCGTGGCGCTCCCGTCCGTGGTACTCTCCTCGTCCTCCTCCTCGTTATCCTCCGCATCGCCCGACTCGTCCGCACCATCGGGCTCGTTCTTTTTCTTCTTCTTCGCCGTGCCATTCAAGGAATGCGCCAGGAGGTGTTTCACTTCGACTTCCTCATCGTCGCTGTCGTTTTCCTCCTCGTCGCTCCCATCATCATCGTCGTCGTCGTCGTCGCCGTCCTCATCGTCGTCGTCGTCATCATTATCGCCGTCGTTATCGTCTTTGGAGCCCATCGAAAAATCATCGCTCTCATCGTCATGGTCTTCGATGCGGAAATCCGAATCGGACGACGATTCTCCCAGATCGAAATCCAACAGCGTCTGAGTGGTCAGGGTGCTACCGTGCTTACGCTTCATTGTGTTCCGCATGATTATTTGTGTTCTACCTAGAATTTTGTTTGTGGTTGAGATTACGGGCAAAACATAACCATCTATGCTTAACACATTGATTGTGCGCACGATTCACGAATCACAATTAACACATCTCACTAGGCTGCACCCGAGATACACCGCACATGTTTAAATGGCGCTACAACCACTGCCTTTTTGTTGGTTAGAAAGGACGCACAATACTATTTGATTGTACGTACCCTCGGGGTACGAGATGAATGAAGCACCTGGCACTGGTTCCAAGAGAGAAAAAAATACACACCCCACGGCTAGAGATGCCCAAACTAGTTCGTTCCTTTTTATTGCCACGCTATAAAAATTCAAGTTCATTTTGGAATTCATTCAGGGCAGTGGTCGGCAAATGCCGGATGCATGGAACTTTCAGTATGGACCGAATTGGAAGTATCGTTTGCATAAGCAGCCAAAAACATATCAATTGAATTGTATTAGACACACTTTACATGTTCACCATATCTTTAAACGCGTAGTACGTGTAGTGGGTTCGAATCCCAACCGACACCGAACCCACCACTTGTACGGGAGGATTGACTATCCACGTACATAAAGGGAAAAAGTCTCGTAAGCCCTTCATCGGCAGGCATGACCAAGAAGTCGTTACGCCAAAAAGAAGAAGAAGAATTTGCAAAACAATTTTAAAAACAATTTTCACGTAACATCAAATGACAGTAAAACCCATAGTGTAATAAGGGTTTTTAAAGGGCAGGCATGGCCGACGATGGGCGTTACGCCAAAAATAACAAGAAGAAGAAGAAGAACAAAGAAATAGAAAATAATACGGAAGAGCTGACAGAACTCTTTGTTTGGTTTGATTTTGAGCAAGGTTTGCGCTATTCAAAACAAACTCTAGAATTTAAAATTTTTATATACGTGAAACTTCACTCCGAGAAGTTTGCCGACCTCTGATTTACTTCATGCGGAATAGTCAAGCTCGAACAGGGCGGTTCGAACGAGCTTGACCTTCAGCACGAACTCCGATCAAATAAATCCGTTCGAATCGGGATGACACCCGTTCAATTGATAGCTCGAATCGAACGGATTTATGCAATTAAAGTCCGTGCTGAAGGCCTTTATAAAAATCGCCAGGGACGTGGGTTCGAATCTCGACCGTGAACCGAACAACCTATCAACCCCCCAGTTGGCAGTCCCTTTCCTCTTCATTCCCCTCCACCCATCACATAATCTAAATTTGTACGGAAAGCCGAAACGCGCAAACAGGTATAAATCAAGAAAAAGATTGGCTTATATATTCTTCAAGGTTTACGGCACTTTTTCATGTAATTTTCGACATTGCAATTGAAGTGCGGAATAGGGGTGAATAGGTGTTGGAGCATGTACGTGTAGAAATATCCAGAAATTCCTTTTATGTATGATGGCTGTAAAGATGGTCAATCTTTAAAAGTAAAAGGATTACTTCCATTTTGTTAAAATAAAGCAAAATTTGATCATATACCATTCTGTGGAAGAAACCGTTCCTTTTTGGAAGAAAACGCTTTTCCTTGGATTGATTATATTCCAGTGATCGGAGCGCTTAATGTGAACTGCACTGTAAAATTATGGTATACCTGGTACACGATTTGATGCAATTGCAGTTCATACATCTTTTACTTCATATATTTTCATGTAAATCATATAATCATTTTTGAATTATTTATATCAACGAATGTTGGGGATAATTTAGACACAATCGTACCTGATTTTTATGTGTTTTTAAGAGGAATTTTTAAAACCTTCTAAACCATATGTATAAACTTGAGAACTACTGTCAAAATGCGAAAGCAAGCTGCATGGTACACATGTTATTTTTCAAGTAAACACGACGGTGATAGCTGTGTTTCTAAACTTTCTATTCTCCAGTTAGAGTGAGTTAAAGCGTATGTATGGTGATAAATGAAGTAATAAGCTCAGCGTATTGAAATCTAACATATTTTGGTCTATTTTATACCCTGTTTGGCTAGGCATCTTCTGGCGCTATGTCTACCGGTGCGCGCTCACTGAAAATATTCGTCGGCAATATTGCTTGGACTGTGGGGCACCGGGAATTGCGTAATTATTTCAGTCAATTCGGAAAAGTTGCCTGGGCGCAGGTGGTCTTCGACCGTAAAACTGGACTCTCGAAGGGATACGGCTTCGTGTCTTTTCAGAAGAAAACTTCCCTTGAAAATTTGCAAAGCAACGGCAAACACATCCTAGACAACACGCCCATTTTCTTTCAACAAACCGATTAAAGGGTGTTTCGGGCCGCAGTATAGAAGTAGACGTATTGTAAGCAATTGGTTGTCGGTGCGATAACACTATTTCCTCAATCATGACAGAGTTTGAGGATGACGCAGCTATCGACTTACCCCACGAGAGAAGTTTTCTGGATGCAACTAAATTTCTGGAACAGAACACAAACCTTTTCGAGCAACAACAATTATTACAGCTTTATGGACTGTACAAACAAGCTACTGTTGGGCCATGCAATATTCCAAAACCTGGCATTTTTAATGTGCAGGCCCGAGCAAAATGGTTTTCATGGAGTGGACTAAAGCAGTTAGACCAAGATTCGGCAAAGAAAAACTATGTGCAGCTAATGGACAAGCTACAACCTGGATGGAATAAAGTGCAGCCCAATGCACCGTCGAGCTCATGGGTTTCTGTTTCACTTCCAAAGCGCGAAGAAGAGAAACCGGAAGGACCAAATTCCCTTCTCGACTACATCAAAGAAGGCAACGCGTGTGGGGTCCAAAAGGTGATTGAGTCTGGCAAATACAATCAGCAATTAAACATGTTGGACGATGACGGCCTAGGATTCATACATTGGGCTGCAGACCGTGGAAATGCAGACATTCTGCGATGCTTACTGAATTCGATAGGAATTGATGTTAATCTTCAGGATTGCGAAGGACAAACTGCACTTCATTTCGCTTCTAGCTGCGGAAACATCGAATGCATTCAGCTGCTTTTGTCTCATAACGCAGATCAAACTATTAAAGATGAGAATGGCTTGTCTTGCCTTGATGTTGCTTTCAATGAAAAAATAAAAAGTCTTCTTTATTAACCTAGTAAACGCGCTGTATGTATTAATTTTAAATTAGGATCATCGTTATATTAGTATCTGTGTTAGATATTCATTTATAGCTTATATTCTGTTTTCCAGACGGTAAATCATTACCGTTCGTTCCAATTTTGAACCATTAGAATTTTGGTTTAGCTCTCATCCAAAATGTTAAAAATTTGGACCTGTTGCAAGATGATGCGTATCTTCAACTGAACTTTGACTTATTTGAGATAAGCTCTACGCCCTCGTCATGGAGAATATCTGTATGATGTTGAGGTACCAGCATAAAAATCGGCCTTGTGAAATTATTTAAAAAAACATATTCCACTAAAAAATCTGCCCACTGCGGCTCAACCCCTTACGAAATGTGGCAAAACCGACACTGGAACCATCGCTGCACGAGAGAATTGAATCTAGAAAGACTTTCATGGATAGATATGGTGGAATACACTCGGCAAGGCTAAGAAGAAGAATTCATACAATTCAATTTATCGTGTAGCTATCACTTTAAAAATCATTTTAAAAAAACGTTCACCCTTACGTTCAACCAATTCAAATTATTTTGTAAAAGAGTAAATGAGGCCGCTGCCGCTATTTTCCCGGTTCTGGCTACACCTCTTGTGTGATATTACACTAGAAAGTATGCAATGGCCCACGGGCCCCCCTTATTTCACAAAATTATAACAAACTCCCTTTTTCGGTAGACCTAGCGCAGTCCGTTCGCTGCGCTCGCTGCGGGCGCACCGCCGTTTCAAATTCAAGTTTTCGGCTATTAGTTCATGCTGTCCTGCCTGCGTAGTATAATTTTCAAGGTAACTCAATACGTAAAAGTATATTAAGCAGCATTCAACCTTCACTGCACGATTATTTTAAACCGTTATGTTCTTTTATCCTAACCGGTAGCGTTCAAAGATTTGAAATTGCCGCATGTATTTCACTTTGCATAGCTTCAGGTTTGAACCGGTAGGAAATCTGAATCGGTAGGAGAACGAGAATCTAGGCAGGGCCTCATTTAGGCCCGTAGCACGGATTTCGATCGTAGAAATCCGATCGAAAATTGACAGCTCGATTCGATCGGATTTCTACGATCGAACTCCGTGCTACGAGCCTTACTCTTTTACCCAAAGCTGTTTTAACTCTTTTCAATAATTTTAACCTTAAACCCTTACACTGACTAATAATTTTATTACAACTTGAAGCGGTCACAATCTCGGATTTATTCACTTGTTTATATTCGAATGAAAGTTTCAGCGCATGAAAGACTGAAAAGTTTCAAATTCAGTTCGAAAATTGAATGAAAAGTTTCATCCCCGGCTATGTTCCCGTCAGGTCGTAATTTCGCATTTTCTAAACATGGCGGGTTCGGATTTCGTTTCCGTTTTTTTTTTCACATGTAGTTTCCCGTTGTGTAGTGCGATTCCCGTTTCCGAAGCGTCATTCCCGCTATATGTCCCGCTAGGCGGTTTCGAGCAAAAACGTCTTACGAGTGACACAAGTATCGAGCAGTTTTGTATGGAGAGTAGGACCGTTGGTCCTACTGCTAGAATTATTGCTCGAAAACGGTCCTCATTTTGTTTCAATCCCAAAATCAGGGATTGGGGCAAACGAGCCGGTCGTCAAGCTTTGTGACAGCTCTCGTTCTGTCTAATCGACAATTGTTAACAGCAAAACGAGAAAGCATGACGATTTTGTCAACCGGGCTAAGAATGATTGTTAAAAATCAATTTCAATATGGCTACTCATCGAGGCTTTTGAGCTCACCTCTCTCAGAACCCACCTTGGGTATCATGAAGGAATTGACAGCTTTTGTTCGATACGCCATTTTCACCATCAAACGTACATGACAGTTCACAAGATTTTTATTTACAACACATTCGACGAAACCATAGCAGACAGCGATCGCGTCAAAGCGATTTAAGAAAGAGAAACTTTCCGAAAAGACTATACGTGTTTAGTTTCATCAGTGCGTACGTAAAACTGTAAAAACGGTTCGTCATTAGCGTCATATTGTGGTTTGGTGGCAAATTCGCAATAATGAGCTGCAACGATAAAAGCGACGGCATTTCCAAGGAAGAATGGCAAAGCCGTCTCGAAACTTTTCCGTTTAAGCAAGAAGACATCAACAAGCTTATCATGAACTATTTGGTTACAGGTGAGTCGAATTCAGGCGATTATTTATGCGTACTAGGTTAGATATGGCAAGCATTGGAATCCTAAGCTAGGCAACCAACGCAAGAGATGGTGCTTTCAATCTTCCCGCTTTGTCGTATAATCCAGGATGTTTTGGTGTTGTTTACCTGTACTTAGTTAGTAAATGAATAATGTCGTCAAAAATCACCGCACTACCAAAACGTACCTTGTAGAACGTAATTGTACCGAACGGACCTTATCTCACCCACCGACCCTTTTTATTCGTCAGCACTTCCGGTGAAATGCCGTCACCAATCCTGACTGTTTCTAAAATTGCTCCCGGGATGATACAGTTCAACATTCAAGAACCAATTAGACACATAGAATGATGGTTGAAGGATAGATTGATTGGACCAAAGAGTGGTTTTAGTGTTTACGGGACAATAGAAACAGTAAGCAGAGCAGCAATCATTATTATGCAGTTATGCGATCTGTTCAATATTATTGTAACCTGGAGAAAACAGATTCTAATGGACGTCACCGAAGAGACGTAGTAATACAATGTGTCGTCTTGTTGTGGAATTTGTAAAGGCTATGACTTCATATAACTGATAGTTTTCTAACCACGACATTGGAAGGTAGCATGAATAATCTTGAACAAATCCCTGTTATTATTTAGAACTACTATGGTCTTGATACAGTTATTGTTTTTCGTAATGTTTTTTTTATAAAATCAATATTCATAAACCTTGCATATACTTAATAGTTCCTTTTTTATTAACATCTATTTTAAGAGGGCTTCAAAGAGGCGGCGGAAAAGTTTCAAGCTGAATCCGGCGTGGTACCCTCGGTGGATCTGAACTCACTCGACAACAGGATACTGATAAGAGAAGCAGTCCAAAATGGATTCATACAGGAGGCTACTCATCTAGTTAACCAATTGCACCCGGAGCTGCTGGACAACGATCGCTACCTTTATTTTCATCTGCAACAATTGCATCTAATCGAGTTGATCAGGTACACCACATATTCGCATGTCATACCGACATTGGTTTGCTGGAACAGATTAAAGATCAATAAATTGATTAATGCCGTCATTGTTCTTCTATATTAGGGCCGGAAAGATCGAAGAGGCATTAACCTTCGCTCAGACGCAGATTTCCGAAGCGGGCGAGAGTAACCCAGAAGTGCTGAACGAACTGGAGCGCACGTTGGCGCTGCTGGCCTTCGAAAAACCGCAGAACAGTCCGTTCGCTGACCTCCTCGATCAAACTCATCGCCAGAAGGTAGCGAGCGAATTGAACGCAGCTATCCTGAAGATGGAGCACCAGGAGCAATCGAGTCCTCGGATGATCAACATCCTTAAGCTTATCCTATGGGCGCAGGCCGAGCTAGACAAAAAGAATGTCAAGTACCCGAAGATGGTAGATCTCGCAACAGCAACGATCGAACCTAAGTAAGCCCGACATAGCGAATCTAGCGTGGGGAAATGCACCCTTTTACGTTGGACAGCGTAACGGTTAACCAGTTTCACGGGTGCAAGGAGCCGGTAAACGATTAACCATACGTTATCCAACGTAACAGGGTGTACGGTTGTAGGAGAGGGATGTACTTCTCGACTGCATTCTAAAACATTATTATTTCTTTGGTCCTAACCTTGTTTCGGAAGTTATCTCTTGTTTTGTTGGCCGAGTCAAATCGATACTCGCAGCGAATTGTTTCCATGTCCAGCGTTTGCAAATGTCTTTCGCTGTGTGAAGATTGCACATAGTCTTGCCCTGAAATTGATCCAAGATAGGTGCACCCGATGAAATATGTTTGAAACCATTTGCGTCCTTTGCCTTAACACCTGGTGGGTGCACCTGGACAGGGTCAACTAGCGCAGCCCTTTTATGCAGTTTTCACTGAGTTCCTTCTTTTAAATTTAGAATATGGGTTATTGATACAACAATAAGACATTTTGCAACCCAGGATTACCAACGAATTGAATTTAATATGACAGCTAACAATGTTCTAAATTATACTTGTATAAACGCTTTAGGGAGTCCGGGAAAACTGTGCGCGTACACCGAGTTGGGATTCCGACGCTGTAATTTAATAAAAAAATAAATTGAGAGAGGAAGAGAGAGAATGTAACGGCAAAAATATGTACACAACAATTTTCGAATGATAGAAAATAAACCTTATTGAGCTGATATTGAATCCGCACTTCAAAATTTATTAGCAAATATGAGCATCCATCCGGAATACATCATCAAACAATCGTACCAAATAGATGCGTTTCTTATATCCGATTGCGCACAATGACGATGTTTCTGCCAAATCAATCTTATGCGGCAGCCTTGCGTGGCTTCGCCACTTGACCCTCACGGAATCCGTTGCGGAAACGACGGCGCACCACCTTCAGGTAACGCATGCGGCCAGTGCCAGTGGTCTTCCTGCGCTTAGCCTTCTCCGACCAGTTATCTGTATAAGTGAGATAAAAAAAATTATATATAATCAGATTAGTCGCTTTGGAAACAAACGCTGATGTTTTATCATTTTAGATACACCATCGTCTGGAAATAGCAACAAATGTTATCTTATTTTCTTAGTGCAATCACGATTGGATATGCGTTATTGCACCCTGTTTTAAGATAATATAATCTATGCCCCTTCGTTTACATTATCTCACGTTCTAAATGAAATAACATATAAAAACGAAATGGGCGAAATTTAATGGAATGTTTTCCTTTGGAACTCTTCGATCATTTCTGAAGATTGGGTTGAAAACCGTAGACGCAGGATGAAGAGGACAATGGTACCAAAGAGTACAAAATAAATTGCTTGCAGGCTAGAGACACAGCCGTCGCATGTAACGATGTGTTCATTGGTCACAGTTTTATAGACAGCCGCTACGAGCAGTGGATATTGTGCTTTCGAATTTATGCCATTTGAACAGAGGATACTTACAAGATCGGATCTTCGCTGCCGGGTAGCCGCATCGCGAACACGTATGCTTTTGAATGTGGTAAGATGATCTACCACAGCGGCGGCACAACGTATGGGTCTTGTTGTGCCGCTTTCCAAAGCTGGAAGTACCCTTGGTCTAGAAAAGAAAGATTGTTTACAGTTAGTACGCTAACCAACTAGAGTTCAGAAGAGTCTATCTTATTGGTTATGAAAAATGTCACTCCTGTGCAGTTTGGTAGTATAAGGTGGTTGAATGATGAGGTAGACGATAAATGTGATATTTGTAGGGTGCTGCGGAACACCTCCATCCAACGGCACACTGGTTGTGCATGTTTCATCTAAGGTTATAGTGCACCCGAATAATGTGGTCCGTACAACACGGCTCGGAATGCAAAGCGGCAAATTTTCACACGATGTGCACATATACGCGAGCCGCAAGGATGGAACGAAATACCACTGAATTTTAGCTGCACTTAACACTGATTGATTGTGACTTCCTTTGCAAGATGGATCTCTGAAACCAAAAGACTATTTTTTAAGACATAAATGTTGATACTTACCATTTTACGGTGTTAACCCGCCCGGAGAACGATTTTGATGATGCGTTCTCTTCAGCAACCAAAAACTGAAAGAAAGCACGATTCCGGAAATAGCACAGACAGTACCGACTGCTGTCAACAAGACAGCAGTGAAGACAAACTTTGCCTATACAAATAAATTTCATGCTAGTTGCTTCCTGAGAGGGTACATTTACACGATGGACGCTCATATAGGCTCCGTCAGACGATAGCAATGTTTCGGCAATCTTTTGCGGCAATGTTCACGTCAATCGTATTCGTACACGATTTCGTTGAGTGTATGTGTGAGCCAAGGGACATTGCCGAAGAAATTGACAAGCTATCCGTGGGTCGATGGATAGGCTCGAAACATTGCTGAGCAATGTTGACAGCTATGTTTGAATGTGTGCGAAAGATTGCCGCAAAAGATTGCCATCGTCTGACGAAGCCCTATTTCGTGGCTCGATCTCCATTTTGACAGTGTGAGTTCGATATGCTAAAAAGGTATATGATACTTCAATGTATCTGTCACTTGGCAAAAAAACTGTACAATGTGAATAAATGCAATATACAAAATCTTTCGTACTTTATAATCTATGATATACATCCGACATTTAATTTTTCATTCACACCATATTTACCATAAAATAAATTGACCACCAAGCAAATGAGTTTTCATTAGTTCGATATAAAAATTCAGGATGGGCTTCAAAATAGAAAAAAGATAGAGGCCTTTAGCACTGACTTCGATCGAATAGATCCGTTCGGATTGAGCTGTCATTTTTCATACATGGTTGAGGGTCAAATATTTTGAACGGCTGCGAGAGCAAGTCTCTTTCACACGAAAGTAATTAGGTTTTGACAGACCAGTGAATTCGTCATGTTGCCATTTGTGACCAGTGTGAATTTTTTGTGATTCAATTCGTACAAAAATGTGTAAATTATCAACTAAATATTTGTGCTAAAATCGATGGTTTCAACAAGACGTAGCCAGGGTTCACCGCGAAAATGTTCTGTCATCGTGTAGCCGTACCTTTTCATTCATTTGTTTTGTTGCCTGATTGTGTATGTTACCAAGAGATGGCGCTAAAGGCCAAACGTATTGAATCGCATACCATGGAAAAGAAAATAATTAGAAATAAAAATTATTTTTCCTATTGTCTATTCTCTAATAATAATTTGATAACGTGCTCATGGATATTATGAGTATGAGCTACACATTTTGTGTGCTGTAAAAATTATTCGTTATAGCATTACCAACATAAGTGTGTTATGTCAACGGAACAGGTCTACCAACATTTTGCAACCGGATCAGGTAGATGTCACCGAAGGGAAGCTGGTCTGAAAATCCCTCTTTCCAAACTCTAAGCTCCTGAGGAGAAGACACATTTGTTCGCCTCAGGTAAGTTCAGTTTCAGTACTGCATCTCGGCGAGTGGGTTGGTATTCCAAGTAGAAGTGCATGAAAGAACATCAAAGCTTCCATCAACCGCGTGTTAAGTGAAGTGACTAGTTAAATATTGTTCTCGCAATGGCATGCTACGTGGATATACGAGACCTCGATGTTGAGAAAATCAGAGGTATAGCGTGATAATTTCAATATATCGCGCTAAATAACGTGATAGCATATGCCCTGTAGTTCACCGGACTAACAGCTTTTATTTTCTCTTTCTTTATCCTGTAGTTCAACATGGGGCGGCGTCCGGCGAGATGGTATGTAAACTAGCTGTAAAACAGTCTAAAATTAATTTTATAACAAATTGCCATAGGCATTCAATGTAGTCTATAAAAACTCAAAAAAACTCCTTCCAGTCCCATGAGGGACAGTGTCAATGGTTCAACAATATGGCATTGACTGGTAATTTTCTTTTGGAAGGTAGAGGAAACTGTGACAATAAGGGTGAGAGATATTCTTCAAACCCCTGGAATGTCTCTCAATATTGTTCGCAACACTTGAAAAATAACCTAAACAAACTTGTACAGATCTCGCACATGCAGGCCTACAGTGGTGCCATGCATGTCTTAAACATTCAATTGGATTTTGCATTATCATTCTGCTAGCATGTGTTCAGTAAAAACCGCGTGTTTCAAATTGCCTTCCAGTCCTTTGAAGGACAGCGTCAAAAGATCAGTATTATGTCTTTGGCCAGTAATTTTCTTAAGGAAGGTAGAGGAAATTGCAACAATAAGGGTGAGGATACATTCTTTATATTACCTGGAATGTTCCTCAATGTTGTTTGCAACACTAGAAACGTTAGGATAAGTACAATTTTGTACATCAGGCTTGCTGGGGGCATTTTTGCTCTACCATTAGCATGCGTTTTGTAAAAGATCACATTGTATAACAAGCCTTCCCGTCCAAAGAAGGACAGTGTCAAAAGATCATCAATATGTCTTAGACCAGTATTTTCTTGACGAAGGTAGAGGAAATCGCAACAATAAAGGGTGAGAGATATTTTTAACAAATCCTGGAATGTTTCTCAATATTGTTTGCAACACTTGAAAAGTCACCTTAACAAACCAGCATGATCATCTCGTACATGCTGCAGGCATTTAGTGGCACCATGAATGTCGTAAGCATAGAATTAGTGTTTGACACGTTATTGCAAAAAATTTTTCGGTAAAAATCGCGTGTTTCAAATTTTCTTCCTTTGAAGGACAGTGTTAAAAGATAAGTATAATGTCCGTGAAAACAAAATGTTGTCCGTGAAAGTGAATAAATACGGGTGAGGATACATTCTTTATTTTACCTGGAATGTTCCTAAATATTGTTAGTAACACTAGAAACGTTAGGATAAGTACAAATTTTGTATATCAGGCTTGCTGGATCACATTGTATAACAAACCTGCCTTCCCGTCCAGTGAAGGGCAGTGCCAAACGATCATCAATATGTCTTTGACCAGTAAGTTTCTTGACGAAGGTAGAGGAAACCGCAACAACATAGGTTGAGAGATATTTTTTACAAATGTGTCTTAGAAATAATTATTTATGACTGAATCATGACTCATTAATATAATTGCTGATTTTCATCTCCATCAAGATCACTTATTGAAAACAATATACTTTATTATTTGCTCGTTGCATTTACTTACAATTTTATGCTCTGTTTTTTTTTTTACCAGCTATCGTTACTGCAAAAACAAGCCATACCCCAAGTCACGTTTCTGTCGAGGAGTGCCGGATCCGAAAATCCGTATCTACGATCTTGGACGTAAAAAGGCATCAGTAGAAGATTTTCCGCTATGCGTGCATCTAGTTTCCGACGAGTATGAGCAGCTCAGCTCAGAAGCACTCGAGGCGGGACGTATTTGCTGCAATAAGTATCTGGTCAAGTACTGCGGCAAGGATCAGTTCCACATTCGCATGCGTCTGCATCCGTTCCATGTCATTCGCATTAACAAAATGTTGTCCTGTGCCGGAGCCGATCGGTAAGTTTTTTTGTTATTTTAATGTTTGCTACTGGACTGTTATTTTTACGATGATGATATCGCTTTTTCAGAGCATTGGGTTATGATTTATGTGATTACCTTATATCACGTTGACAAGTACTGACTACCTAGTATTTCATATGACAAAACCTGTATACATGTCTTCACTATTATTAATGGTAGTTTTCGTATTTATTTCTTTGTTCATTTTTGAAAATATTTAGGCTCCAGACGGGAATGCGAGGTGCCTACGGCAAGCCGCAAGGAACAGTAGCACGTGTTAACATTGGCCAGCCGATTATGTCTGTCCGCTCAAGCGACCGCTTTAAGGCGCAGGTTGTTGAAGCACTACGCCGTGCTAAGTTCAAGTTCCCTGGACGTCAGAAAATCTTTGTGTCGAAGAAATGGGGCTTCACCAAGTATGATCGCGATGTGTATCAGAAGCACGCTGAAGAAGGACGCTTTGTATCCGATGGGTGTGGGGTCCAGTTCCGCAACGATCACGGCCCATTGGCCAAGTGGGAGCAGCACCAGCGTGCGCGTTTTGCTGCTTAAGCGAGAAATGCCTAAATCTAAACACCAAGCACCGTATTTTCTGTATGATAAACGGAAATGGAATAAACACATACATGTGTCCTGCTAATTTAATCTTTATAGTGTTCTTTTGTACGAAGCCTTTATTCGTTATACAAGTGCAGGGCATGCTCACTGTATAATTTACTATTTACTATTTGGACTATATTGAAAGATATTTAAAATTGAATGAACATCAAGTATTATCAACTGAATTTGGTAAGTAAAGCAACGGTGCTCACCTAAAGTTTTCTTAAACAGTTAAACGACCCAGTATTGTAGCAAAATAGAAAGAACAGATTTTCAACCTAACTGTTAAATGTGAATTATGGAATGCCAGGCGAATGTTTGGATTCCCTAAAAAGTTAAACAAATTCTAAAGGCGTTCGTCTTCAGTTTGTAAAAGTAGGTACAATCGGATAATTATGAATTTTGATATACATAATTACTTGCTCGAGGTTGATAGAAAATGCAGCGTGTTTAATAACCCCGGTGTTTTATCATGACAGTATATATGACGTTTCGTAGATAACGATTTTGACGACTTAACCACACAAAAGTGCAACAAGCGAAAAATGCCGGTCACAACAAAAACCACTCGCTGTTAAATAAAACTGTAAATCTGTGAAATAACATTACAAATTACCTCGTGGCCTTCCTTTTGATCATCATCATGGGTAAAGTTTTCATGGATCATGTTGGTGGACAAAAACTATACAATTGTGCGGGATGTGGAACAAATTTGACTAACAGACGCAATCTTTTGCTCATTTTTGTTGATACATCTTACGGTGGGGGTGCATCCGGTAATTCAATCCATTATACTATAGTTGGTTCCGCGTCTTATTAAGGAAGCTGGTCTGTTTTTCAGGTCGTTTCTACATGTTTCAACGTGTAGTAAATATCACTTACTCGCAAGTTATGGAACGTTTCACGGTTTCTGGCCGGCATATGGTCCGCGATGTAATGTGCAAAAACTGCAAAGCGAAAATAGGATGGATGCACGAGTTCACCGACGTCAAAACGCAAATGTAACGATTCATGTCCGGAGATACGAATGTTCCGAAAGAGATTAACCATTCTTTCTATCTTTATATTTACAGGTACAAGGAAGGCAGAGTTGTCCTAGAATATGCAAGCATAGCAGAATCGGAAGGGTTTCCCGAAACATAGGTTGAAACTACCCCAAGGCTGTGACGTGTCTTCAAAACAGTATTTGACGATCTTGTCGAATCATAGATCATAAAACGAAGTTCTCAGGATATACTCTCAATCCGCATAGTACAAAACAAACCATTGAAATGTCCTTTACGTCGTGTGTAAGTTAAGTTATCGAATTTATGATGAAATACGTTATCGAACGTGTTAAACAATGCCATATATGTTTAATATCAGTTGCAATCATATTGAGATGCAAATGAAATCTAACATGTATTAAGCGAGATGAAGTCAGTCTATCGAATTTACAATTCTGAAATAAGAATCTACCAAAAATGTAAGCGATCTTACAGCGAAAAATGTTTACAAGTAAGCTACCGAGCCACCGAGATTCGTGATGATAGTGTAAACAAAAATATGTTTTGATAATTAAAAGCCAATACAGACTGCAGATGTGTGTTTTAAATGCTATCCTGTATTAGTACATGTGCAAGTTAACTAAAAGTTGGAAAACATTACAACTTTATTTTCCGCTAAGTTTTTGTGCTGCAGCGATGGCGTTTTCATTTGCCAGCATTTGGAACTCTTGGAATCGCTGCGAAATGCGTTGGTTCATCTTGAGAAACTTCTCCATGCAGTTCAATGTGCACTTGTCCTGAAAAGGGTAAACTACTGTTAATAATTTTGACCTAGTAAACCACCAGCACGAAACTATGCCTCTTTATCGCTAACAGTCCGCCCTGTGAACTCGTTCACGCAATCGATGAAGCATAATTCGGATAACTTGTTGTAGGAGAGTAAAAAGTCTGAAAACTGAGAAGGAAAAAAACCAACTTACTGTCACTGCCGAAGCTTCACATTATAAGAATATGCAGACTTACAGATTTGATTTGATCTTTATCCAGTTGATCTATTGAAATTTGGGTAGCCATCGCAAAAGATTGGATATTCGTAGATGTATGTAATCGATTGATGGCACGGAGAAAAACACTGCTGCATGCTAGACAATTGACACTAATGACAATATGTATATTGTTGTTTTGTGTGTTCACGTGAACACGATAAATATACACTTGATAAGCCTTTTTTTTTTAAAAAAACGTGTATATTTACCTTGTTTTGTACCGAGGGGAAACACGGAAACGGTTCAGCAGCAAAAACATTTATGTATTCAACAACATTGGAACGATATGAAAAATGTTCTGAATCAGTTTTGTTCTAGGGATGGTTTAATCTTTTTTGAATAGCTACTGAAGAACCCCGCGAGGCACATAAACTTGCATATATTTTTCCAAAATTCTTGCAATTTTGCACTGCAATAAATTATGTCCCGGCAGTTGATTTCCTGCCATTTTACGAAGTTGATGGAAGCAGAATAGCTTGTTTTAAAATGTGATATAGTAAGTAATGCTAGCAAAACCATCTGGCAGTCAACTCGTGTATGTATTATTATGCAAATTAGTTATAGACAAAATTAAGAAAATAGACGATTTATATTTTTTTTGAAAATTAACGAATGTGAAAACGGATTTGAACTACTTGGTCTTTATTTTTCACGAATATCTTTGTCGTACTTAATTTACATATAAACTCCACATTTCATTATTCGTCTTCTATTTCACTGTTACGTTAGGAAATTTTGTTGGGTTCTGTTTCTGGTAACAGCCAACATGAAAATCAGTTTGAGCATACACTGAAGTGCTTTATTTGAACCTAAGTAAGATTAACTTGAAAAACAAAAACAAAATGAAATATGAAATAAAACCTATTCAAAACAAGCCAAGCATGTGGGTGTGCTTATATAAACTTATACTATTTGTTTGCTGTTTCCAATCTCATCTCGCGATGTCCCATTATGTATGTAAAGCATTGTAGCTTCAGTGGTATAAATTGCGACTCGTAGGATGAAAAGCATCGGCTTGATCCATTAAGACTGACCTATAGTTACTATCATAATCATTAAAAGGGATAACAAAAATTTCAAACAAAACACGAAAGGATTACCACTACCTGACCCTTTACCTTATCTGGAGCAAAACTTATCCTGGCGATAAACCACATGGTTGGGCTTTTTTTTTCTTAAATTGTATGTTACTGTTTCTACTACCCTATACTCTTTGTCCATTCGCTTCGACAGTTTAGTATCGTCGTACAAAGCAATGTACGCGAATCGAGGGCCCATCGGTTTGGTTTGGCTTATACGAATGTCCGCCTTACGAAAGTCGGCGCGAGGATGGTTCACCTCAAATGGTGGGTGCAAAACTACTAACAAGACAACCGACATTTTACAGGTTCAAAGTACTGGTAGATTTTTGCGTTGTAGCAGGAAGACTTTACCACCTTACAACGTTTTACTTATCAACAGGCTAATCCAGCAGTGCACGTAGATCGTCAACCGATGCAAGTCGACTGTACTGTTTCAAGTACACTGCTGAATTTGGAGCCTGTTGGAGAGTAAAACGATGCAGCGTGGCCACTCTAAACCCAGGGCGTCCAGCCTTCATAAAGGACGGCCAAATTGTTCGGATCCATAGCCTCCTGGATCATCCAGCTGACCTGCTCTGGTATAGTGTAGCGCCGGGCCGGGTCCGGATCGCGGCCCTCGAGCTTCATTCGGATGCGCCGCCAGACGGAGACGGCGTAAGCGTTTCGTTTCTGTTCCTTCTGCTTTTGGTCTGTGGTGGGGAGAGAAGATGTAAATCGTTTAGTACCGCAACAAGTTGGTTAATTACGGTGAGCCTACTTCTGTCGAGGGGCTGTGCATCGTTCGCTCCTCCGCCGGTTGTCGGTGAGTCGGTAGCACGCTGCCGTGCGGGATCGGTATGTGGCCCGGCGTCCTCTTCCAGCGCTCCCACGGCGAGCTGCTGGTGGTCCTCCAGGCGCTCAAATGCAAACAGCTGCTCGAACACGTCCGGTAGTAGCGCGATTAGCTCGTCAACTTTCGTTAGCATTCCATCGGTGACTGACGTTGGGGTGGTCGTAGCGGTCTGCTGCTGGTCTTGCAGCCCCTCGCGGACATTATTCAGCAGGTCTAGAAAGCGTCGATATCGCTGAAGGTAGTCCCGCAGCGCTGGAGAGCCACCGATGCGTAACTGGGTGCGTAGAAGCGCCCGGATATCACCGGCGATCGTGTTGTGGGACACTGTCAGTGTGTGCAGCTTGCGCCCGGCTGCCAGTACCGCATCCCGCAGGGTCCGGCTTTCCTGCTCTAGCTGGGCGATTCGCGTCAGGGCCTGGTCGGTCATGTCGTCAATTAAGGCGCGCACATTCCTGATCCACGTGTGGTCGATCGAGCCCTCGGGATCGAGCAGCTCGACCAGGGCTTCCTCCGTGGGCGACACGAACGTCGGCCGCAGTCCGTTGTTGTTGAGCAGTTTTTGCCAGCGCTCAAGCAGGCCGGAGAACTCCTTCGCTAGTACGCTGTCCGCACGGTCGATGCGGGTCTCCTCAAACTTCAGCACGGCGCTGGCATGAGACACGGCCAGTTCGCAGGCTCGTAGGCAGGCGACGACCCGCTCGACACTTCGCATCGTTCCTTGCTCAAACGCAGCTAATAATTCGGACGGGCAGAGCGGTGGATGGGCGGCGGTGGCCCATGCCAGTCGATTACGGAGCACCTCCGAGCAACCGACGAGCTGCTCCATTGCCACCTGCAGCAGTGGCCTCACTGTCTCGAGCGATCCCGTTGCATCTCGCAGCTGCTGAAGAAACACGGCTCTCCGTAGGGCACACGTTGGACGTTCTCGTTCGCCAGGACTGTTTTCCAATGCCGTGTGCAGCATCCAAACACACGCATCGTAACGCATCTGGGCCTGGTCATGGGCTTGACGAGCACATCGATTTGTTGCATCCATCCTGCGCGCACCGGCTCCTGACAAAACGAGCCCATTATAGCGGTCCGCCACCATCTTCAGCTGGTCCAATTGATCCTCAAACTGGACAGCAGTGCCGAGCAGACCAACACAACGCGCACGGCAGAGCTTCTCCAGAGCGTGCGGAGTTTCATCGATCGAGGATTCGACCGCCGTCGGCAAGCTTTCATAAATCAAACGGGCAGCAGCCAGCGGAAGACGTCCCGCTAGCCGATCACGTACCACTTTCACTATAAACCTGCGCACGGGAAGCAGAGTCGATTGTAGCCTATCGCCGCCATCGTTTGCTGCCTCGGCAACTAGCGCTTTAAGTTGGGCAGCCTGCACCTCGAGCTCCTCCGTGGCTGGTGGGGTTCGCATTGAAGCATGAGACAATCGCTACGGAACAAAAAAGAGACAAAGAGTTAGAATATCGAGTATATAGGTAACTTTTACCTGCATAAATTTGTCTTTTCAATTTCGAATTTCGAGACTTGCGTATTTTATGATCAACTTCGTAACCGTGCCGTAACTGTAACATTTTGGATTTAATGAGCTTGATCCCATGATTACTATTTTTTCCCGTTTAATCATGTTTTTAACGCATTAGAAGTTTTTAAAATTATTAGTATGACATGGCTACGACGCGCATATAGTTTTTACTAAGTTCAAGATTTAAAAACTTGTTTGTACCCCGCGTGTCGCATAATATTTGAAAGGGGTTCCCATTTTTTTATTTTAAAATCTGAAACTTTGGGTTAATCATTTGTAGAGCCTTGAAACATGGAACTGCTCTTAAGCATTGTCCGAAACATATCTTACATTTAATTGTTCCTGCTTGTGTAACCATAAAAATTAAAACAAGTTTAATTTACGTACATGCTTTGGAGAATTTAGTTTTTTTTTCGTATTTGTTTAAGGTATTGCTTTATTTTTAAACACTGTTTATGATGAAATATATTCTCAAAAATTTAATTATTCTATGTTGAAGATACTGTAAATGTGTATCAATAATCACCAATAAAGAACAAAAAACAAGTGTATGTCTCTCTACTTTATAAACCCAAGGTAAGGATTTAAAACACAAAATCCAACCGATTCCAATGCAAACTGTAAGGCATACTCGAATATGTTGGTCGTATACATCCGAATATCTTTTTGTACTAGTAATAGCTCTCATTTACAATTTTAAGTTTAAGCTTGGATATCTCTGCGAATACGTGACCTGGGACAAAAATTTAAACGACATATTGTAGATGAACTTCTATTCATTCTATTTTCAAAAAGTTACCTTTAGGTCACTTTGTTTTAAAGAAACCAAAATTGATGATAAAAACGGATACTACACTCGATATTTTTTAACACCGGTTTGGTGAGGTCATATTAATCAAGATATCAAAGCAGCCATTATTTTGAGTTATAAAGGGTGTAAAGGCATCGCGGCTACAACTTAATATCATTATTTACCTTGAAATGGCCGGTTAAACTGAGCAAACAACTGCAACTATCAGAGAACTGAATTTTTACTTGTTTCAAAAAGGAAAATCAATTCGGGAAGTTGATGAACTCTGTGACAAATCTCATACTAAGTCTCAGGGTCTTATACTTTGACGAATTCTAGGACAAACGCTCCAAAGAGACGTCTTTCATGGTTACCCAAACATGATGAGAGGGTTATTGCTTGAAAAGTCATGAAGAACTCCATATTTAGAGTTCTCCAATTTGGCAAAAGGAGTGTCTTGATCATATATGATATGATTTGGATATGATTGGGAAGAAAAAATGGTTAAGAAGACTCTTCGGGAATTAAATTTACATCGCCTAGGCACTTGAAGGCTGTTAATGAAGCAAGTGGTGGCTACACCAAACATTTAATGCAACATATTCGCTCAATAAATAGCAAAATACTCATCATGTACGGATACTATTTTGTCATCAATTTTGAGCCTTTTTAGGAATTCTTTAAAACAAAGCGACCTAAAAGTAACTTTTTGGAAATGTTAAGTACTCATTGGATAGAATACATGTTTAACTACAATATGTCGTTTAAATTTTTGTCTTGGGTCACGTATTCGCTGAGATAACCAGCCTTAAAGATGAAATTGGTGACTGTACGGATACTGTCTTGTCCGACTGTATACATGTACAAAGTATTCACTTTTGTTCATCTCTAGGTTTAAAAGTTGGGGATGCGCCGTATGGCTCATATGACTTACCTGTAGTTGTATCGCTTCGCGAGCTTGATCTATGGGGGGTATGTCAGCGTCCACTGGTAGATTTGCTTGGTTTGGCGGAACGAAGTTGGATACCCCGTCTACCAGGCGGTTCAGTTCGGCCACGGACGGTTCGATCCATCTGGCAAGCAGTGCCTGCGCCGGTTCTCGCTGGAGTGCCCGATCGATGGCAAGCACGAGTAACTGGTGCTGTGCGACGGTGCTCTCCAGTATCGGGTTGTTGGCATAGGCAAGGAACACGTCTTGCTCGATGCGCTCGTGCAGGCGCTGCAACGCCTCGTAGGCCATACCGGTTTGGTGCAGCTCGTCCAGGTGGCCGAGGGTTGACACCGATGGATCCGAGAGGTCGTGGTAGACGAGTTGCTCGCACTGCTGTCGGATGTGCCGCACCAGCATCCACAGTTTCTCTACATAATGCGTACTTAATTCGCTCGTGTCGTTCAGTAGAAAGCTCTCGACGCCTAATAGGTTGCTGTTCATCACAATGATGCGCTGTGCGGTGGCGAAATATAGCAGGATTGCGGTACAACTGGCTGCAACCTCATTCATGCCGTGGTGATAGTTGTTGAAACACACGGTTTGCGTGGCCAGCTCGCAAAGGGTCTGCAGTTCGGCTTCGGTTTGGTCAGAAATCGCCGAGGGTGTGTAATTAATGGAGTATCGATCGAGCAGATTCTGACGATTAAGGAGCGTTTCGGCACGCCGCGTTCGTTCTTCCTCGAATGTCTGGTGGAGTTGATCTTTCGCTTCAACGGCGCCCTTGAGGAACTCTTGCTGTTCGCGCTGGACTTGTTGCAGTGCGGCAAGGGCTGCCGATGGATTCTGGTCCGGCTGAGCCAACCGGGTGTACCAGTCCGTGTAGTGGGCCATTGTGCACTGGGTGTGCGGTGGGATGCACTGAAGAGTGTCAAGCACTTCCGCCAGCTCGCCGTACTGTCCAAGGAGCTGCACGATACGAACTGCTATCGGCTCTGCGCGCCGTTGCAACTCACTCAGCTCAGTTCGGACACAACAGTACCGTACGTAGCCGACATTCTCGCTTGGTTGCCCATCATCGCCTGGTTGGACCGCCAGGAACGCTATCAATCTCGGTGAGTGTTCCGGTAGCTGCCAGTGAGCTTTGCTAACCTCGCGCCGGAGTTGCGCCAACCGGTCCGCTCGGAACGTACGCCGGAACTCGTCATACTGCCCGCCGTAGCGCCGCAGCCGTTCGGCCTGTCCGGCCAGCAAGTCGCGCGTTGCCCCATACTCCTCCTGTACGCGGGCACGTACACTCAACCGGTGCGCCAGCGTGGCAAGCGGATGGCTACCGAATGCCGTATCCAGGTACTCGGCCTCGCCGATGAGCTGCAGCTGCTGCGACAATGAGCTGCGCAGCTGTTCGGCCTCCCGCAACTCACCCCGCACCGCCTGTTGGTCCGCCAGCAACTTCTGCAGGCTGAGCAGGTGCTGCAGCAGCTCGTCCCGGTTCTGCTGCCAGTCGACGCGACATTCGGCGAATCGCACCGCCAGCGTGTCGCGTGTCACCTCCCGATCTAGCTGCTGCTTTGCCTGGCTGATGTACTTCGACGCGGCGCTCGAGGTGGCCGGTGTGGTGGCCAGTGAAGAAACTGCCATCGCTGTCACCCCGCCCGTTGTACCCGTCACCGCCACCGGACCCGTTGCGGCCGTCATCGTCGATACGGTGATTTCGGTCGCCGTCATCGGCACGCCGCCCGCTGCCTCTTCACTGATTGCCCAATCGACCAACGGATCATAGACGAATGCCTCCAGCAGCGTCAAGAGCGTCTCACGACCCTTCTTCAACGACTTCAGTACATGCTCGCAGGCCAACCGGAATGTGCCCTGAATGGAGAAAAACAACTTATTATACCAACGCGCTGATATCCATCTTCAGGTTAAATCCATAAATGGGAATGTAGGTCGCAACAGGATAAAAAGAACTTAAATAGACGAATGCAGCGAACTTGGGATCATATCCTATTGTTGATTTCATTTGCCTGCCACGGATTTGTCCTAGTCGCATCTATCTCGCTCCCTCTCTCTCTTTATCTGTATGCTGCAGTTTATGATATGCTAATGATGATAAACTGAACTGAACTGAACTGAGTAGGATAAAAAGCACAAACACGTACACCACACACGTGAGACTTGGTGGGTATTCGTTAAAGCTTCGTTTTATTATCACCGTAGCTAGTACTTATCACCTACATCACAACTATGACTAGTAACTGTGGAGGCAGAGGATAACGCCGGTCGGTGGACGACTAGTGGAGTAGTGTATTTGACTGTGTTAATACGTGTAGTTTATTTGGACATACTGCCGAAAACTTTGTGAGTGATTTGGGTGACGATTTTCGAAATAATACTTATAAGTTAAAAATTAGTGCTCTCGCCATTGATGGATTTGAATGCACAGAACGATATCCCATGCCTTTAGCTGAATTACGCAAAGTGTGTGAGACTTTTTTCCGTTGCTTTGTTTGAATTAAACATTAAACAGGTTTCCGATCAAACAGTCTGCATTTTCCATAGCTGTTTTGGAGTATTTCAAAATATACACAATCACACATATGCTATCAGCCAAACATATCGAATTGTACACTGCGTCCAGTTACTTTTAGACAACCTATATTTTAACAAAACTGGTCAATATTTAACAGCAAACAAATCTTTTATTGATTGGATCCTGTTTAATGGATTAAATAAGAGCCATCGTATATCGTTTTTATGGATTATACATAATAGCCATACTTCTTTTTATGTTAGTTGCTATATGACCACTTGAAAACAGTAGGGTTTGAAAGGCATCATATAACTAAATTTTTGTATTGGTATAATAATGTCTTGTTAATCTTAAAAATGGTTAAAAGTATAAGATTTGTATGTTGAAGCTTTGATAGTATGGCTCATCTACATATTTCAATAAACATATCTAATTAAATATTTCCAATCAGTTTCGACATGATTAATACTGGCTAATCGAGATGATCTAAATGTTTTGTGTGAGTTGGGACCATGAAAGAGTTTATTGGCTGATATGGTATTAGCTTGTTCAAACGTAATCTTTCCCTACAAAGTTTGTGAACAAATGGTAGCAAACAGATTTTTAGCACATCAATGTAATCTCTGCTATCACTGGGATCAATAGAACATATATGAAAATTGAGCTTTCTTTCTCAGGCTTCGGACAACCATCCCGATTAAAACCACCGAAAATCAAAGTAGGCTTATAAAAATGTACGCAGTGTATGTTTTTATCGTAAGTTTGCACTTCGTTATCGGAAAATCTAGTACTCGGGACTCGATAATTGTTTCTCCCCCACACTTGCTTAATCGATTATTGCGCAGATCGGGTGGTGGGAGATGCACAGTCTTCCTTTCAACCCGCCTCACTGCCCCGCATATCTCCTTACGGAAAATAGGAAAAAGCACGCGGCGTAGCATGCGCACGGTAACGCCACGCTGAAAATTTCGCACGGGTCTTAAGCCCTAGAAGAGTGTGTGGTGCTGCTATTGTATATCATCTTTGCATTTTATCCGAGGTCCGTGTTCTATACAATAGTCTATCTCAACAAACCTACGGGGCGTGAAGCGACGTTGAGAAGACAAATATAGGTAAAGAATGAGGATCCCGGAACTAAAGCAATGTCACACCATCTGATTCGAGGTCTTGTAGGGATAAACAAGCAAAGATACCCAGTAAGATCGACCATTTTAATGCTTTTACTATTGACACGATCCTTGGCCAAGCTTTTACAAACTCCTAAAAACTGTTCATAACATCCCGTATGTTTTATCTAGTAGTTTAACACATACAAGAATCCCACATACTATAAAAATTAACGCTCCTAGACATTGGGCGAGTTTTCAATCAGCTACTGCTCTTATGTGTAACAATTTGTGTTGGCTGTAATTGTTTATCCAAACATAATTTTGCTTTGTGCCATGAGGCAAATGAAACGTACGGTTTCGGTGTTCCAATGCTTAACCATAGCCTACATCAATGGAATATACAGTAAAAAAAAAATCTCGGTAGTCATAATTGAAGAGCAAACCACGGTTGCCGCTATTTGCGGGTCGAGTACTATAGGACAAACGAACCGACCCCAACGGGAGACCTGGCAGAGAATGCATACAGTGGCCACGAAACAGGAGAAGAACAAACAGAGGACACAGAAAAACGCTGGAGATGTTTTATCGGACGGTGTTCGGTCAGGTGGCCTTCAAAGTAGGGAAGGGTTGTCCGGAAGGAGGATGACAACAGGCCGGGCGTCTAGGTTCAGTGTCTGTTGGGTCGGGTAGAGTATATACACTTGTACCTTGTACCATGCCGAATCAACTCAACAGGTCCACTCAGCCGTGATGGTTCTTCACCGACTGGACAAATAAAAAAATCAATATGGTTACCATAATAATGAGGCAGGGCATGATGGAGCAGAGGCATGGAGAGGTACTGTGATTGAAAAAAGAACATGTAAACCAATAGTCGAGGATTCAACCGGTTCTAATGCAAAGTACTGTATGTATCTTCCGTACCTTCCGGTATCGGGGCGGAGTAGCTTAAGAAGGGGATGGGATACAAGATGTTCCATCTATTTGGTGGGGAGGATACGCTAACAGAGCCAACATAAGAAGCGAGTCCGAGTGTACACTTGCTAGGCGTGAAGAATTTTGCTGATTTTACGAGCCCCACTATGGGGTCTTTCTTCGTCTGCCATCAATTGTCTGCCCCACACCTCTTGGCTGCATCATACCCTGGTTTTAGAGTGAAGATCTATGTACAGCAAGAGGGCGGAAGGAGGCATGTATGTTCTTTTTGGACGGCATTCAAATTACGCGAATCGATGTTATCCTCCAGCAGGTCCGTAATCGGCCAACTGTGCATATCCCCCTCATACGCACCGGGTTGGAGTATTGTTTTTTTTGCGTCACACACATAAGCATCGTCGAAAAGCTCGGTAAAGTTCGCGCCCGAAGAGTGGACAGTCTCTACGAAGCGGGAAGTGATGGCGTGTACGGTTAGGTCGCAATGTATCGGCTTCGCGTAGTGCGGATCGCAGCAGAGCGGCAGTAGCAGACTACCACCTAATGCCAACGGACTGTGGTACCGGTGACGTGTCAGAGATACGGAAGGTTTTAGAGATCGATTCCTTTAGGAAAAAGGTCTGTGAGCCTGAAGAGTTTGGGCACAATCAACGGGAAAACTGTAGCGGTTGGGGAAGTTAACAGTTCTCACATTCAAATCGATAGTGTTCTTCCGCTGACGCGATTGTGTTAACAAGGCACAAGATAAATCTCAATATACAACGAAGTGTGGATTCTTTCTACAGCCAAAACTGTTGAGGCGAAAAGGCTATCCATAAAGATTTATCGTGCACGGTTGGTAAAGCACAAAAATGGAATCGACCGAGAGATAATTAGATCTGCTTTCGACGCCTCCCAAGAACGAAGAACATAGTGCCGCACATTTAAGTTAAAGTGTAAAGCGAAGAATCCGTCAATCAACCAGCAACCAGCAATCAAGATATCAGCGTACTCTGTTAATAGAATTCTTAAAAAAGTCTAGTGTCCGTGATCAACTTCAACTTCAAAGTGAGCGTGTGGGGGACGTCAGAAGCCGGCGATGGCTAGTTCCGTGATGGCCGCGTCCGCCAGCAATCTGGTAGTGTACGCCGACCGGGTTAACGAGATTCACAAGGACCTCGTTATCTGGATCGCCATCGACGGCATCCTGATGGTATGCATCTTCAGCGGCAACATCCTGACGATTATAGCGGTCTGGTACTACCGGCGCCTGCAGTGGCTCATCTCGAACCTGTTCGTCCTGTCGCTTGCCATCTCGGACATCTTCGTCGGACTGACCCTCCCGTATCACCTGGCGTTCTACATGGGCGTCGACCTGGGGCGTCATAAGCACCTGTGTCTGCTCCGGTTCTTCGTGCTGATCATCGCATGCAGCGTTTCGATCTGGAATCTAATTGCGATCGCCGTCGACCGCTACATCGCCATCTGCTACCCGCTGCACTACACGCGGTACGATCCTTTCATCTGTCCCATTGAGTTGAGAGATAATCGGTAGAGTTCGTTTCTTCGTCATCGTCATCATTGTCGGCGGTGACGAAGTTGCAAGTTTGTGTCTGGTTGGTATGTTTATTTATGCAGACTCACAGGGCCCGATAACGGGAACTCGAGTCTCATGGGAGCCGCAACAGGTGTTGGCAATGACATGTGCTAAAAAGCGGTATCGAATCAGGGGGTGTGGGGGCGTTAACTACGCACCAGCTCAAAAGTGGAACCGCGGTCCGTTCGATTGTGAAAATAACGGATATCGGGGCAAGCGGAAGTGTTACAATGTTTGCATTTCTCTCGACCTAGGCTGATGACGAAGCGGACGGCCCTTACCATCCTGGGGTTTGGCTGGTCACTGGCCATCTCGATCGCAACGATACCGCTCATCTGGAACAAGTGGGATACGGCGGAGGAATGCGAGTTCGACGAGTTGCTGCACCCGTGGTACGTGGCGGGCGTCATAACGCCCATCTTCTCCGTTGTCTGGCTGTGTCTCTTTGTCGTGTACTGGCGCATCTGGCGGGAGGCGTCCAAGCATGCCAAACAACTACGAGCTCACGGGGGCGCCCTGGAGCGGTCATCTGATTGGAAATCGGTGCAGGTAGGCAGGGACTCAATGGTGGTGTCGTGATCTCATCTACCTAACTACTGTACTGTTCGTTCGCCAGGTGGTGTTGCTGATCATGGGTTGCTTTACATTCTGCTGGATACCGTACTTCGTGGTCATACTGACCCAGATCTTCGCGTTCGTCGAGAACAGCTCGCCGACGCTGTACAAAGCCGCGTTCTCGCTCGCCATGGCCAACTCGATGATGAACCCAATCATCTATGCATGGAAGAACACGCACTTTCGGCACGCGTTCAAGCAGTTGCTCACCTGCCACAAACCGGTTGTGCCCAACCTGGCCGCCCTCGGGGGCGAGTCATACGAGCTGGATGGTGCGCAAACTGGTGCCGATGGCGCTGCTGGTGGCGTAGAGGATACCGGACCGAAAGATCCCGCCCAGGTGAATCCGACCAGCCTAGCCCGGCCGACATGTTCCTCCACCGTCCAGTCCGAAGCGGATGATCCGGCGGCGATGATGACAACGGCCACGGCCACCTTTACCAACCACAGCAGTTTGGCCAGTCTCGCCAGCACGGTTACCACGTTGCCTCCACTTCCGGATCGGACCGGCGCACCGCATCATCATGAGATGGTCATGGTCATTTCCCAGCCCGGATCAGACGTCGGTTGTAGCGGCGCAACCATCCGGCTGTCGGTTAGTCCCGAGGAGCGTTCCATGCCAGACGGAATGGTAACGCACCTCGCCTCACCATTTCCGCCACCCAAGGGACCGGTGAAGGTAGTGGCGCCTACTCCCGCCGTTTCGCCCGTCCCACCACCGCCAACACACATTATCGCCGGTAACATCATCATCAATAACTTCAACCTCTACGATCAGGCCCGCATGGAACGGCTGCTTCGATGCGAATGGACTACGACTAATGCGGCCGGGTGTGAGTTCTCCAGTGAAAAATCAACCGCCAACATTGCCGGTGAACCATCCACCTCCAACGAGGCACAACAACACACCCCCGATGTGATAGAGACACAAGAGCAGACGAAACTCTAACCAAGCAGTAGGGGAGCAGCAATGATTGGTGTGTTTTTTTGTAATGCAACTGATCACTAAGCCCTGAAAGGGCATGTAATGAAAATTGTACATATATTATTACATAACACCACTGCAGATGGTTGTAAGTAAATCACAGTAACGATACCATTGCTCGAGGCATGTTAGATTTAGTAATAAAGCAGGAAATTATGTTTTGCGAGATCAGGTCTTGACGAAATTTGCGTCAAGAATTCGAATGTCACAGATGCACCAAGGGTATAATGTGCTTGGGATGGCGAAATAGCTAATTTCGCCATGCGCTGATAGGGACCTATTCCTAGCACAGGCAGACTGACTTTCCTAACAGACTCCTTCCTTTTCCGTAGCAAAACGGTCGTAAGATCGGATAAGTTACATGTAAGGGTTAGCCAAATTTAAGCAACACGTTGCATGGTGGTCACGTATTCTACCGATAGGTGTTGAAAGAACTTCAATAAAATAGATCTACAACTTAGCAAGGGCCACGTTTGATTAATACATAGAAAGATCCATATGACGAAGGATGGTGGCGGGTTCAGTGTGCACTTACCTCGATGCCGGTCATACCGAGCGCTTCCTCCAGGTTCGGCGTCATCCGGAACGGTACCTTCTCCGGGACGCGCAGCGTCTTGCCCTTCTCGAAGCACACGTTGTAGTCGATGTGTACGATCTCACCGGTGGCGAGCTTGACTAGCACGTTGTCCAGGTGCCGGTCGCCGAGACCGATGATGTACCCGATCACACTCATCACCGCCAGCGACAGCGTGTAGGTGCGCACGACCTGTCGCCAGCTGGACGCGGTCGCACTGTGGCACCATAGTTCCTTCGCCAGCAAATCGCGTGGTGTCGCCTGCTGCAGTTCGGCTAGTACCTGTTTCAGCGCCGCAAGTGGCCAATCTCGCCGGCTATCAGAGCTCTTCATACCGTGGCTGTGCAGTAGAGGGTTGAGCTTTCTAAGGGATAAAAAACAGAAGAAGTATGATTTAAGAGAAAACATCTGGCTCTCATTTAGGAGAAAACTGCGAGCTTTACGGAGTACCGATGGAGCTCTTTGCAAACGTTTAAGGTCTACTTTAAAGCTAGAATTACTTCGGGACTAAGCCCCAATGCTGTTTGGATTGCTTTTGTGTGAAGAAATATTCCAGTTATACCAAAAAGTTATCTTTTAACTATAAGTGCAAGCATGTTTACGGACTAGTGCTTCATTTTAACACTTAAGGTCTTGTACATAAGGTTAGAAAAGCTATTAAAAATCAAGGTAATCTTGGGCTTTTAAAAACATCATAGAGACCTTGGTCTCCACGTTCTACAAAGCGTTTCATATATCACTTGTCCCTTCGCACTACGGAATTCACGGCAATGATTCTCTGTCTGCACCCTCTGTGGTTAGAGTATTCATACCAATGATGTGTCGGCAGATGTCGAACCACTTCTTTTTGGGTGCTCATCTGCAGCGTACAAACCTGGCGATGACAAAACGTCTGGCGCTGTGGCGTAGGGTTCCATAACCGCGACCATCTGCTTCTGCTGGGCGAGACCAAGAAGATTGACAAACACCCGGGTACTCTAACCCGTGACAGGGGACGGTATGTTTATGAAGATCATTTACCGCTACTACGCTAGAGACACCGCGATAGTACTGTAATTCTCTTCCTTAATCCCATTTCATCTCTATCTCCTCACATGACTGATTGGTGTTATTGTGCACGTTAATGTATTGATGTCGTAACTAGTAAACAGCAAGACACAGCTCGGGCCGCCTTGGGAGCGTTTCCATGGAGAAAAGGCGCAATAAAGCCCATGAAGCTCCAAATCCCGACAATACAATCACACTAATAACTGAATACCTACAAACCCCCACAGCCATTGTTTTTACAAGGCCTACGCATAACACCGCACCTGACATCTTTCCCCCCTGACTGTGGGGGTCTTTCCCAAACTAGGTGATGTAAATGGTTAAGGACTGGCTACTAAGGCTATACGCTCCATCGTGTGTAGCAACCGAGTAAGGCTGCTCAGGGCCCTCACAATACGGCAACGACCGTCATACCTAAGTAAATACATAAGCATTCGAAAATGAAAATAGACTAATGGTCACATTGACCACCTACCGGATGCTAGTGTGTGTACTACAATAGCCCAAATAGTCCCGTCCCCAGGTAAGGATACCCACTGATAGAACAGCTCCGAAGGGCGCAATACACCTCCACCACCGCCACCGCCATGCTTTCCGCCACCACCTCCGCTCTCCTTGTTTTCCTTGAGCTGGAGTGCTTCGCGCTGCTGCCATTTTTTGTAGAGCGAAAAGATGGGCACCGTGTTGTCGACCCAGGTGATGAGCCCGGAGCGCGGCCCGAGCGGTATGACGGAGTAGTGCTCGGCCCGGTAGTGCGTGACGTTACCATTGCAATCGATCGAGCTCGTCATCATGAGGTTGGCGATCGAGAGGAACTGCATGATGCGCTCGTCCAGGTGCAGGTCCTCGAGACCCTTCGACAGGTAACCGTACCGGCGGCCGTCGTTGCCGTGGAAGAGCAGTTTCTTGGGGCGCGTCTTGGTGGGCAGGATCTGGATGGTACCGTCGACCGAGCGGATCAGGATGGACTGGCGATGGACGTGGCCTCCGTTGGCGTCGGGACCAGTGCAGCCGGCGGGACCGCCACCAGCGCTGATGCCACCGGTCGTGACGGTGGTCGTGTCGATGCCGGGCATCGCGATCGCGGTATGCGACAGCTGCTGCAGGTTCGGGCTGACGTCGGCGAGGCGCAGGAAGAAGGCGAAGCGCTTCTGGCTGCGCGTCTGCAGCTGCGTGTAGAGTGCCCGGAACCGCTCCCAGCCCTCGATCGGCCGGCTGAAGTCGGCCGGTGCGCGCAGCTTCTCGAGCATGCTGCGGATGTAGCGGTGGTAGCGCTCCTGGAAGTGCCGCTCGTGGTTGGTCTCTGGCGCCCGGGACGTGATGGCGTACAGCTGCTCGAGCACGAAGATGAGCGGTCGCAGCAGCAGCCGATGCTTCTCGGCGAGCAAGGCACGCCGCGGTTCAGCCAGCTGGCCGGCGGCATGCTGACGCGCGTAGGCACTCTCGAACGCGGCCACCCGCTTGCCGTAGTCGGCGTAGATCTGCTGCAGCGACACCAGCCACAGCTCCTCCCACAGCAGCGAGATGCGGCGCAGCTCGTGCACCAGCGTCTGCACTTGCTTGACGGTGTCGGGCACTACGCGCGACAGAATGTCGAGCAGCGCGTTGAAGCAGAAGGCAAGCCCGGATGCCGGCGCCGGCGCCGCCGGGCTCGGTGCCGTCCCGTCGGCGTCGGCGCCGCCCTCCAGCAGCACGTTCACGACGTTGGTAAGCTCCGGTTGCTCCTCGTGCACCGAGCCGACCACGGCGGGGAAGATGATCAGGTGCGGGGCGTCCTTGGCCACCCGGCACAGCAGCTCCGAGACGCGCCGGCGCACGTACGGTTCGTGGTGGGCGAGTCGCGAGAACAGCTGCGGCGTAATGACCCGCCACGGCTCGGACGGTGTCGTGGCCAGTCCCTCCTCGAGCACCTCCTTCAGACCGAGCGCGTGCTTGACGATGAGTCGCAGCAGACGCAACGTAACGGTGACGGAGCGCGCCCGCTCGCTATCGGTGCCATCGTCGGCCGGTCCGGACGCGCGGGGTGATAGGGTCGAGAGCTGTAGGAAGCGAAAGTAAGCCGCAGCGGCCGCCTCGTAGTAGCCGTACACGGCCCGATGGTTGCTGCGCCACACGTCGATGATGGCGTGCAGCCGCTCCGGCGGTACGTGGCGAGCCAGCGATGGTAGCGCGCTCTGCAGCGCCTCGTACAGCCCGATCGAGCCGATCGTGGCCGAGCTGTCCAGGTCGAGTTCGCCATCCTCGGTAAGGTCGTCGACGCGCTCGTCGCCGGTGCGTCCCGGTTCGTGCTCGTTCAGGATCGCTACGATGCGTTCGCAATCGGCTTGCGTCACCAGCGGATCGGTCAGGATGGCGGCCACCTGCTCTACCGAGATCCGCGCACTGGAGGCACCACTCGACAGCTCGACCACACGCTTGCCCCAGCGATACAGCCACGAGCCCAGCTGGAACCAGGCCTTGGCGAGGGACGGGCAGCGGTTCGAGGCGCCCTGCATGAGCGACCCAACCAGCACATCGCACGCCCCAAGCTGGGCGGCATGATCCGGTGCGAGCGGTTTACTATCGATCGCCGGGAGACGCGCACCCAACCGCTGCACACTGTCCAGCTGCAACGCCGCCTGCGAAAGCTCGCCCGACTCTGACCCGCACGCACTCGACAGCCAGTCGCCGAGCGTGAGCATAAAGCGGGCGGTTCGCTCGTCGAGCCGTTCTAGACGAGCTCCAGCCACCGTTTCACCGTCGCTCAGAGCCGTCAGAGCGTCGTTGATGGCGGTGGCAGCACTGGCGGCAAAATCGATCGCCTCCAGCCGCTTACCCGGCTGACAGTAGAGCCACTTGCAGTGTTCGTAGATCGCACGCGACAGATTCTCGTCGGCCCACAGGAGACCCGTGGCCGGGGACGCGGTGG
>KE525003.1:1432845-1464980 GCA_000441895.2 Anopheles sinensis
GGTAGTACTTCTCGAGCTCGCGCCTACAGAGGGCGTAGTTTTTCTCCTTCCGTCCGATCGAAACCATGTCCAGCCGGAGGTCGATGTTCTGTTGTTCGCCCTCGTACCCGGTGCCGCCGTTGCCGTTTGCGAGCAGAAACTCGGACCACGCCAGCAGGCGCATCAGGGTGAGCGTGCCGTAGAACTTCTCCACGCTTAGTGTGCCGATGCCGTCGTCGTAGCGGAGCGGGCCGGACTCGGTGGCGCTCGCGTTCGCCTGCGCCTGGCGCGTCCGCTGCGCGATCTTGTACAGGATGTGGTTGGTGATGGTCAGCTGGAACAGGTACTCGTGGCACTTGGTCAGCAGGCACTCCTGCAGGTAGCACTGGATCAGCTCGGTGCTCGCCTCGATCATGCGCTCGCGCTGCTCGATCTGCTCCTGCAGGATGATCCCGGACAGGCTGTTCTCGACGGCGCAGATCATCTTGTGGCACGAGAAGTCGTTCGGGATGTCGACGCCGACGTCGACCAGCTCCCATTGGCTGATGTCGATGACGCTCACGTCGTGCGTCTCCTCATAGCGTATGATCGAGTGGATCTGCTCGGCGGTGATCGTGATCAGCGGAATGGTGGCCCGCGGCGTCCCGCCCGTCTCCTCCGCCCGCAGGAACTCGTACAGCTGCCGGTAGTCACCGGTGAACAGCAGCGACAGGATGGTCTGGTCGACGATGAAGTCACGAATGTGCCGATCCATGCCGGCACCGGCCGGATCGGCAAGTATCGCCCGGAACCCTTCGGCCGCCGTTTCCCGATGCCCGGCCGCTTCCTCCGCCGCCATGCGGATCCAGGTGTACTTGCGCCCGGTCAGCTGCTTGCTCCACACGTACACCCCGTACAGCGCGTCCGACTCCCAGTTGCGCAGCAGGGCCCATACGAGCGACATCAGCATGTGCTCGAAGATCAGGTCGGATGTCTTGCCGGCGGTGACGAGCTCGCGCAGTACCGCCTCCGAGTAGCGTATCACCATCTCCGGCTCCATGCAATGCAGCGCCACCAGGTCGACCGCGGTGCGGATGCGCGTGAACCACTCGGCGCAGGTGGGCGCGTTCACGCGGAAGAAGGTGCGCGCCGGCTTCTCCGGGGCGGGCAGTGCGTACGCCGTACCCTCGGCCGCGTTGTAGATCGACTTCTCGAGCGCCTCGAGGAAGCCGAGCAGGATGCGCGCGTGCCGCTGGTTCGCGATCGAGGTGCGGATGTCGCGCACCGGAAACCGGTCGCTGAGCGCGAGGATCCGCGCGCACTGCTTCACGATCGACTCGATGCGCAGGAAGGTGGCCTGCGGTTTGCCGAACGGCGTGCGCAGCTTGTGATTCACGCACAGCTGGGCCGCCTCCCACTGCGCCCACGGGATGAGGCAGCGCAGGTCTCGCAGCGCCATCTCGCCGTAGGCCGACGGTTGGTTGTAGGAGCGCGTCAGCAGCTCGTGCAAGTACTCACCGACGTAGGCTGGGCCGTCGCGCGCGAACGCCACCCGATTGAGCAGGGCGCGCAGGTCCGCCATCCGCAGCACTGCCGACTGCTGGTGGCGCAGCTCGGTCGAGGTGCTCTGGTAGAGCACGTTCTTCAGCTCGCGGATCTCCTCCCGCCGGCGCCGGTTCGCACCGGTGAACGCATTCACCTGGCGCAGCGAGTGCCGCAGCGGGAGGCGCGAGAAAATCACGGTGTAGCGCGTCCGCAGCGAGCCGTACACCGAGCAGAGGTGCACGCAGCACGTCTCCGCGATCGCCTGGTAAACGGCCGGGTGTAGCGACGCGTACTGACAGACGGCATCGAGGCAACTGGCGCACCGTAGGCCGATACGCTCGCTCGCACTCCCACGGTCCACGCTCACCGTGCAAACGAGCGTCAGCAGGCGGTTGAAATCGGCGCACTCCTGCAGCACGTCGTGGTAGCGCTCGGTCTGCGTCACGATCGCAAGGCACCAGTCGAGCAGCAGCTCCAGCAGCTTGTCGCGACCCGCCTCGCTGCCCTGCCCCGATCCGGAAACTCCCTCCGTGGCGGCGAGCACCGTCCATTCGCCCAGGAGCGTACCGAGGAAGCGTAGCACCAGCCCGAAATGGTCTGCCGTAGGGCTTGCGCTTGGCACCGCATCGCTGCCACTGGTCTGTCGCTGGTCCTGTTGGAGCCGCAGGAAGCGATCGACGGTACCGCCGTACGATTTCGCTTGCAGCAGGTTGCTTGACGAGACGAAGTTGTTGTTCGCCGTGCAGTGATGGTAGGCGACGAGTAGGACCGCGTGATGCAGTTGGCCGTGGCACGCCCACAGCTTGCCGTCGAGCAGAGCGAGCCGCTCGAGCAGCACGTGCAGGACCGGCCGCTCCTGCAGCGTCCAGGTGATGAAGATGGAGTTGCGTGCCATTGCGAGCGGCGACAGGACGAGCAGATTGAAGCTGATACGGTACTGCGCCTGCTGGTGATGGGCGCATCCGACCGCTTGGCGGCGCAACTGAGCCAGCGCGTCGTCGAGGTCGTCTAGCACGAGCCCGTAGGCGCTCTGCAGCAGTGCGACGTTTTTGAATGTCAACATCCGATGGTACAGTACCAAAAGCGCCTGCTGGATGGGCTTGCTGCGTCGGAAGCGCACCGCATAAAATCCACCAGCGTTGACGCGCATGATAAGCGGCAGCAGAGCCATCGTAAACTGTTGCTGCTCGGAGCCATCGGTTTCGACGTATCGTAGCAGGAGATGAAGCAAACTGCCGAGCTGCGCATCACTGTAGCTGGCAGCACGATCTAACAGGTGTTCGATAACGGCTAATATCTCCGCGTGCGCATCAGCTAGACCGCCTAACGATAGACGCAGCATCAGGAACTCGCTAATAGCGGCCAGCGGCAGCTCGGATGTTGGCGCTTCGAGCAGCGTGGACAAAATGACCATGATTCGCGCGTACGCACTCTCGAACAGCGCACGATCTTCCGGTCCCAGATCGAAGCCACCGCCAAGCGTCGGGCGCCGGCCACTAGCCAGCACGCCCGAGTCGACGTGCAGACACTTGAACACGCTATTGAAGGCGGTCAAAAGGGTCGCTGACAGGCGTTGGGCGGTGCGCCACTGCTCGCGATCGTCGTCGTCTAGCTCATCCCAACAGCCCTGGATGTCCTCGACGAACTGGTCCAGCAGGCTGAGCGTGACTTCGCGCTGCTCGAGCCAGTACGGCTGGAAGGCTTGCAGTACTCGGGCACAGTGTAGCTTCAGCCCGTTGCTCTGTGCCGTCTCGAGCTGCCAGCCGACGACGATGTCCACCACGTCCTTGAAGTACGGCTCGAAGCTCTCTGGGTAGGCCGCGGACAGTCCAACCATGATATCCGTCACGAGCACGAAGATGTCCGGCCCGTCCGTTTCCTCGAGCAGCTTCTGCAGCTCGCCGAGCAGCTCACCAACAACCGGCTCCAGCTGTAGATCACCATGCCGGTCGAGCACCAGCGCTTGCCGCAGCGCAACCAGCATTGAGTGGCGCAGACGGTTCGTTTGCCACAGCCACTTGCAGGTCCAGTTGCGAAACGGGGTCAGGTCGTGGGAACCCGACACCACCACGTACAGCATCATGCCGAATAGCTGCGCTATCCGGTCGTGACACTCGCGTGGCCCTGTCTCGAGAATCGGCACCAGAGTGTTCGATAGCAGTTCGAACGATTTGCGCACGTACGAGCTGTTCGGCGGATCGAGGATGACCAGCTGCAGGCGCTCGCACAGATCGAGGCAACCGCGGACGCTCTGTTCGCTCGCCAGGCGCCGCAACAGTCGGGAAATGCGCATATCTTCCGGCAGGTTGGCCAGTGCTAATTCGCCCACCGAAAGCCCCTCGGTACCGGCACGAGTTACCCCTTCACCGGCTATTCCTTCGCCAAATAACTTTCGACTCCGGTCCCGCTTCTGCGTCGCCGACTGCTGCCGACTGCTCTGGTATCGCTTGCTGCTGGTCATAATTGGCGTAGTGCCCTCATCCTCCCCACCGCCACCCGAGGCCGTTCGGGCAGCATTCGCTCTCAACTAAAATGCGCCAAAAAGTGTACGGTCGAATGAGCAAATCCGGAAACCCCAAGCACGTTTCTTACTTATTTTTCCCCCATCTTACCTTTTGCTGCTCATTAGCCCTTTTCTTCGCCCGCCGGGACAAGTTTCCTCCTCCATTTCCACCGCCCCTTCCCCCACCACTACTACCCCCTCCGGTAGTGCGTTGCGGTTTGGCTTCACCCTTCCTTCCCATGCTCGTTTCAACCTCATGCCTACGCTTCGGGCCCGGCTTGCTGCTCATGACTAGCTCTGGTGGACATAAATCCGTGGAACAACATAAAAAAAACGGGGCCGTCAACTAGGCAAGTACACAGTGCTGAAAATTTAAACAGGCAAAGGAATTGAAAGCGTTTATTAATTCGATGGGCTGTCAGCAAGAGCATTTCAGTACTGTTGTACCTATAAATACGGCAAATCCAATGGCTTCAGCAGCGCTAGCATGCTCCTATTGCAATCGATTTGTTCAAATCGTTTACTGCTAGCACCCATTAACGCAAATTAGCTGGAACAACAGTTATGAAGATTTCATAACCGCCCAACCGACAGGTGACAGCATTAACGAACATTGGTTCACGTCCTTTGAATTTGTCTCTTCTGGATCATCCGACTGCAAAGTTTAAAAAATATATAAATTAATATCTAGTGCGTTCAGGTTTGTTTGGTTGCGCCACGAAGGCGATCCACCTACCGCTGCGGAGGAATAATACGCGTCGCAGTTAGGTTTCGCACCATGGAACGGAAAGCACGATTCCAACGAGGCAGGCTTTACCGTTTCCGAAATCGTTTAGTTCGCGAGTACCGAACTTTAAGGACCATCCGTCCACGTGTTACCGCATAACTGATTTCTTCCAGTCAACGTGCGTAAGAACACTACACTGGAAAAGGCCCTACGGGTACCAAACCCGAGGAAAATGCAGGCGGAGAGAGTAATTTATTGATTCTATCCTATGGTCGACTGCAGTTCCATCCGGTACAAACAATCAAAATAAACCAGCTACGTACACGGCGCTTGACAATTCTGATATGTTAACATGCCCAATTTCAACACACACGACATTGTGTTTTGACGTCAACACAGTCAGTTATTTCCCGCTTGAATTGACAAGATGACTAAAGATTGTGATAACAGAATATAGCTAAAAATAAATCGAAAAACTTTGCCAAACTGATGAATCAGATACGATAGAAATTTTCTTCGCGAGTTGGGTGAATTTTCAAGAATTTATAGACGTTAACTTCGTTACTTCACCACCTACTATATGTATATACCTTGGTGAGCCGTCAAATTGAATCCTTACTTTTATGAATGTTTATAGCGTTGCAATGCCCTTTGTTCGTATAAGCTATAGCTCATTTCACTGCATCGAAACCAATCAGACGAAATATATGGTAGAATATAGAATTTTGATACAAACTTTTAAGCTGAATTTTTGTTTGTTTCCATCTCTGGAGCGTTTCTTTTAATATGACAAACAAACATTAATTTGTCAAGGTAAAAAGAACATCAAACAAATATTATGGCACTCTTTGCTTGACGTTTTTGACGTTTCTCTTTATGTACCAGCTTCCATTTTGGAATGCAAAGACGCGTCCTGCAAATGGATAGAGTGCTCTGATGTTTTGTGTTGAATTGTGTTTCTTTAAGTAAAGTGATAAACAGAATGCACATCAAACAGGTATGTTCAGCTATTTATCTTACTGACGCGTAAAGTTTTGAGGCTGTATATTAATTGATTAATCTTAACTTAGGTCATCATCCAAGGCTTCAAGAGCTACCGAGAACAAACGGTCGTGGAACCGTTCGACAAACGGCACAATGTAGTCGTAGGTCGAAATGGGTCCGGCAAAAGCAACTTTTTCTACGGTATGTCTTTTTCTACGGCATGTGAAAGCATGTTATACATGAATTCCGGCTAGCCTAATACGTGTTTCTAATGCTTTTTTTACACAGCCATTCAGTTTGTACTGAGCGATGAATTTACTCATCTGCGTCCGGAGCAAAGGCAGGCGCTTCTACACGAAGGCACCGGTCCGCGAGCCATGTCCGCTTATGTGGAAATCATTTTTGATAATACGGACAACCGTGTTCCGGTAAGTGCTCATAGATAGGCAAATCAAAACATGAAGTAAAAACCAAACCCTATAATGCAATACTACGGTTTCAGATCGACAAAGAGGAAATTTTCCTGCGCCGTGTGATTGGTGCGAAAAAGGATCAGTATTTTTTGAACAAGAAAGTTGTTCCTCGCTCGGAAGTCGTTAACCTTCTCGAGTCGGCGGGATTCTCCAACTCGAACCCTTACTATATTGTTAAGCAAGGAAAGATCAATCAAATGGCAACTGCTCCCGACTCGCATCGCCTCAAGCTCCTGCGAGAGGTGGCGGGTACCCGGGTGTACGACGAGCGCAAAGAAGAATCAATGAATCTACTGCGAGAAAGCGAAGGAAAGCTGGAAAAAATCTCTGAATATTTGCGCACGATCGAAGACCGGCTGAAAACGCTCGAGGAAGAAAAGGAGGAACTGTCGGAGTATCAAAAATGGGACAAAGCACGCCGCACGCTCGAGTATATCATTCACGAAACCGAGCTGAAGGACACCCGCAAGCAGTTGGAGGACCTGGATGTTCAACGCAAATCATCCGGGGATAAACAAAAGCTGCTGACTCAGGATATTCAGAAGGCGCAAGAGCGCGTAAAGGCAGCTCAGAAGGCGCTGAAGGATGCCAAAAAGGATGTAGTCACGGCGAAGGATGAAAAGTCGGTACTTGCTACTGAACACCAACAGCTGTTGCGTGAGAAGACTAAGCTGGACCTGACGATCTCGGATCTATCTGACGAGGTGCAGGGTGACAATAAGTCGAAGGAACGCGCCGAACAGGAGCTGGAACGACTGAAAATTACCATCGCAGAGAAGGAAAAGGAGCTCGAGCAGGTTCGTCCGCGCTACGAGGCGATGCGCCGGAAGGAAGAAGAGTGCTCGCGTGAGCTAAACTTGAAGGAGCAAAAGCGCAAAGAGCTGTACGCGAAGCAGGGTCGTGGGTCGCAGTTTTCGTCGAAGGAGGAGCGCGACAAGTGGATCCAGGGTGAGCTGAAATCGCTCAACAAGCAGATCAAGGATAAAATCTCACACCAGAACAAACTGCAGGAGGATTTGAAGAAGGACATCACCAAGCACACCGAGCTGGAGAAGAAAATTCTCGACCACACCGAAACGTTCGAGCAGCTGCGCGTACAAATCGACGAGCACAACAAGCACTTTTACGAGCTGAAAAAACGCAAGGACCATCACCAGACAATTCGCAACGACATCTGGAAAAAGGAGACAGCGGTCACTCAGACGCTTTCCGGCTACAAAGAGGAGCTGGCGAAGACGGACCAAGCGCTGCGTTCGATGGCCGGCAAGCCGATCCTGAACGGGCGCGACTCGGTGCGCAAGGTGTTGGAAAGCTTCCAGCAGCGAGGCGGCCAGTTGGCGGACATTGCAAACGCCTACTATGGGCCGGTGATTGAAAACTTCAACTGCGACAAGTCAATCTACACCGCGGTAGAGGTGACGGCGGGCAACCGCCTTTTCCATCACATCGTCGAGTCGGACCGCGTTGGCACGCAGATCCTGAAGGAGATGAACAAGCAGAAGCTGCCTGGTGAGGTCACGTTCATGCCACTTAACCGACTGCAAGTGAAGATCCACGACTACCCGGAAGATCCGGACTCGATCCCGATGATTTCCAAGCTCAAGTACGAAGAGCAGTATGATAAGGCGCTTCGCTACATCTTCGGTAAGACGCTGATCTGTCGTAATCTGGAGCGGGCGACCGAACTGGCCAAGAGCACCGGTCTCGACTGTGTCACACTCGAGGGTGACCAGGTGTCGTCCAAGGGTTCGCTCACTGGCGGCTACTTCAATACGTCCCGCTCGAGACTCGAGATGCAAAAGAAGCGTTCCGAGTACCTTCAGCTGATTCAGGACAACGAGCGTGAACTGTCGGACTATCGCGCCGAACTGAAACAGACCGAGGCGAGCATCAACTCGATCGTCTCCGAGATGCAGAAAACCGAGACCAAGCAGGGCAAATCGAAGGACGCGTTCGAGAAGATCCAGGCTGACATTCGGCTGATGAAGGACGAGCTGACGCGCATCGAGCGCTTCCGCAGCCCCAAGGAGCGCTCGCTAGCGCAGTGCAAGGCGAACCTGGAGGCGATGAATAGCACCAAGGACGGGCTGGAGAACGAGCTACACCAGGAGCTGATGTCACAGCTTTCGGTGCAGGATCAGCACGAGGTCGACTCGCTAAACGACGAGATTCGGCGACTGAACCAGGAAAACAAGGAAGCGTTCACATCCCGTATGAGCCTGGAGGTAACGAAGAATAAGCTGGAGAACCTGCTGACCAACAATCTGTTCCGGCGCAAGGACGAACTGGTGCAGGCGCTGCAGGAAATTTCGGTCGAGGATCGCAAGCGCCAGCTGACCAATTGCCGCAATGAGGTTGTGTCGGCCGAGAAGCGTATCAAAAAAGTGTTATCCGACACGGAGGAAATCGACCGCAAGTATGTTTATTTGACTGACACATAAACTGTAGTGTCTAGAAATATCCTTAGTTTTCTTATTTTTTGTTGTATCTACTTTTCATATTCGTTCCAGATTGAACGAGGCCATGAAGCAGCAGAAAACACTTCAAAAAGAGCTCGAGACCTGGATTCAAAAGGAAAAGGAAGCACAGGAGCGGCTGGAGGAAGATAGCAAGCGTATGGAAAAGTGGGCAACTAAAGAAAACTTGTTGCACCAGAAAATCGAAGAGTGTACAGAAAAGATTGCGGGATTGGGAGCGCTGCCGAACGTTGACGCCAGCTATCAAAAGATGTCCTTGAAGGCGGTAGGTTAATATTTGCGAACACAAATTCTCCGTGCGCTCCTCAAACAATCTATTTCGCTTTGGTTCTCATCCTGAAAACAGCTGTTCCGTGAGCTTGAGAAGGCAAATCAACACCTGAAAAAGTACAATCACGTAAACAAGAAGGCGCTCGATCAGTTTCTGAGCTTCTCCGAGCAGAAAGAGAAGCTGTACACGCGCAAGGCCGAACTAGACGTTGGCAAGGACAAAATTTGCGAGTTGATGCAGTTGCTGGAGGCGCGCAAGGTCGAGGCGATTCAGTTCACATTCCGTCAGGTGGCGGCCAACTTCACCGAGGTATTCAAGAAGCTGGTGCCACAGGGCACCGGGCACCTGATTCTGCGCACGACCACCGACCAGGAAGGCAACGACATGGAGCGTAATGTCGAGACTTCCGACGAGTTTACCGGCATCGGTATCCGCGTGTCGTTCACTGGCCTGGACGCGGAGATGCGCGAGATGAACCAGCTGTCCGGTGGCCAGAAGTCGCTCGTTGCTCTGGCACTCATCTTCGCCATCCAGAAGTGCGATCCTGCACCGTTCTATCTGTTTGACGAAATTGATCAAGCACTCGACGCGCAGCACCGCAGTGCCGTCGCCGACATGATCCACGAGCTCAGCGATAAGGCTCAGTTTATCACCACCACTTTCCGACCGGAGCTGATGGAGAAGGCTCACAAGTTCTACGGCGTGCGCTTCCGGAACAAGGTTAGCCATGTTGACTGCGTCTCGAAGGAGGTAGCACGCGACTTCGTCGACGATGACACCACGCACGGCTAAGACATACATCCCAAGCCTGTTTACATGGCAATACATTTTATCACTGAACATTTCTGCGACCACCGTCATCCCTCAGGATGGTGTCAATACATTTACTCACTTACACCCAGTACATTGAATGAATTATAGCAGTAAGAAGTAAAAAATAAATTTCATTATTTAAAAAAGTGTGAATTTAAGAAATACTCAATTACAAGTTTTCCAATATCCTATTACTCGTGTATTACTTATTTGATTAGACAGTATGAAATTGCATTTAGAAAACGAAAGGTTGGTTAGCAGTGGTGTGGTAGGCTTTCCGACACCCATGAATTCGTTTTTATGACGTAATATTTAGCTTTTTTTCTCACATCAGCCATTTTCAAAGATTCACTCCCAACGCTCTTTTTCTGTAGGTATATTTAGATATACTATGTCTGGTAAGAGATTTATAAAAATAAATGTTCATAAATCCTTCAATGAACATGCGCCGTCTAATAACGGTAGATTTAAGCATTACTGCAACGTTAAGGTTACTATAGCGAAGTGCATACACCTTGCACATGGAAGAAGTGCAGCTGTCAGAATTGTGCAAAATATTTATGTTTTTATTGATCAGCCATAACAAATATCGGCAGGTTGATGATAATAAAGTTAATTTGTGCGTTCCAGCTGTGTCTTATATTGCAGTAAGTTGTTGGTAGTGCTGAGATTCTAGTCGAATGAAGAAAATATATTTCAAAACCTTCTGTGACATCATTTGCTTGGTTGGTCGCACTTTCTTCAGATACCGTTCGGCAATGCGATTTAGCTGAAAAGGGGGCGTTATCAGCTGTCGTTGTAGACAACAACTCGTCAAACTTTCTACTTCCTCCCTGTGCGGGCGCTACGTTCGGTTGCCAAGCTACCCTGTGATGAAAGTGACCGCATCCGGCACGGAACGTCGGGCTGCTACAGAATACCAGAGCGGTAGTATTTTTCGTGGCTGCTCGGTCGACAGCGGTGCCGTGCCGATGGCCCCGGCCAAGCTGAACTATCGCATCTCCGTGTCGACGTTCTTCGCCAAGGCACACCCGAACGATGAGTGTTGCGGCACGAACGGGCTCCCGTTGACGCCGAACTCGATCGGCATCTTTGGCCGATCGCAACAGCTCAAATCGGAGGCACTGCGGCACGAGAACCTCTGCACCTACCTGGACGTGATACGGGGCAAGCACGGTAGGTAAGCGACCGATCGTAACTCGTCCGGGGCAGTTGCAACCCTCTTTTTCTTTTCCTTCACAGAACGAACGATCATCGTACAGGAGTACGTCGGCAGTCCACTGAACGAAACATTCATCGGAGAGAACAACAAACAGGAAACGCTGTTGCGTATCGGTTGCCAGCTGCTCGGTGCGCTCGCTCATCTGAACCGGTGTGGGCTCGTGTGCCGCAATCTGGAACCTAGTAACGTGCTGGTGAGCCGCGAGTTTAGCGTGAAGCTGTACAACTACGGTCTCTACCACATGACCTGCGGCGGCCGGTACGTATCGTTTCCCATCGGCAACGTCCGATACCAGGCCCCGGAAGTGCTGCTCGGTAGCCGCGAGAACGTGAAAAGTGACGTGTGGAGCCTGGGCATAATACTGGCCGAACTGGCGCTCGGTTGCACGCTCTGGGAGTCGCTCAAGCTGTCGCAGATCGTGCGCAAGGTCCTGAGTCTCGTGAACACGCAAAATGTGTTCGAAAAGATCGCCCGCGAGCACGACCGGCTGGACGTGTACGAAGCAATGGATGCCGGTTTGCGGCGCATCGTGCAGGAATGTCTCAGCATCTCGCTGCGGCGCCGACCGCTGCCGAAGGAAGCGCTGGACGATCCCGTGTTTGATTTCGTTCGCATCGTAGACTCGTCGCCGGTCGACACGAGCGGATTGACGCTGGTCGAGAAACATCTGTCGCTGAATCAAATCTATTATCTGTGGCAGCTGGCCGGCGGAGACGTGCAGCAAGAGCTGAAGAAGGAGGGTTTAATCAAGAGCGAAGCACCGATCCTGTCGCTCCCGAAGTAGGCATTCGCCCAGCAACCCCATCGCGACGAAAACAGTGGCTTTTATTTTCACGGAAATATGTGCTTATACTTCCAGCTTGGTGATGCTGAACGGAAAGTCAATCTCGCCGCCGAAAAGCCAAAGCTTTCTGCACGACAATCGTATCATTTTTCTCAGCTTCAACACGCTGCTGGAACGGTTGGCCACGATACCGGAGGAGCACTATCTGCCGCTCATCTACAACACGGACGGCTACCTGGAGTCGCCCATCTTCAAGACCGAACTCCCGCTGGTGATACGCGAACGGGACATGCTCTACCAGTTTCACCGCATCGTCGTGCTGAACACGCTGCTGCAAGGCTACCCGTACACGCAGGACCTGCTGCGTTCGTTCGCCGCGAAAGACATTCCGCCGCTGTTCCGCGGCCAGGTGTGGGCCTGCCTGCTGGGCGTCGTCGAGAACGGGCTGTACGAGCGGCTGGACAAGTGCAGCCCGACGCACACCGACCGCCAGATCGAGGTGGACATACCGCGGTGCCATCAGTACAACGAGCTGCTCTCCTCGCCGGAAGGGCACGCGAAGCTGAAGCGCTTGCTGAAGGCGTGGGTAACGGCGCACCCCCAGTACGTGTACTGGCAGGGGCTCGACTCCCTCACCGCCCCGTTTCTGTTCCTCAACTTCAACAACGAAGAGCGTGCGTTTCTCAGCCTGTACAAGTTCATCCCAAAGTATCTGCACCTGTTCTTCCTCAAGGACAACTCGTCCATCATCAAGGAGTACTTGGTGAAGTTTTTCCAGCTCATCTTTTTCCACGAGCCCGCGCTGGCGAAGCACCTGCACGGCATCAACTTCATACCGGAGCTGTACGCCATACCCTGGTTCCTGACGATGTTCAGTCGTACGACCGTCGTTCCACCGCCGTCACTTTGCGACCAACCAACTCCTATCAACTGCCCAACCCGTGCGATGATCTGCTTTTCGTTTCACTTTCAGACGTGTTTCCGTTGCATAAAATATTCCACCTCTGGGATAAGCTCATCATGGGCGACAACTCGTACCCGCTGTTCATCGGCATCGCGATACTGCGCCAGCTGAAGAGCACGCTGCTGAAGTCGGGCTTTAACGAGTGCATCCTGCTGTTCAGCGACCTGCCCGACATTGTGATCGAGACGTGCGTCAACGACTCGGAGACCATGTATCAATTCACGCCGAAAAGCATCACCTACCGGAAGTACGCGCTGCACGAGGAGGCACCCGAGGAATTTGTACGTATTTGGTTGAGTATAGTCGATCCTGGGTAGGGAGTGTTTTTCGTTTCCTTACGTTACCGTACATGGTTTTAATTACTTCACAACCTTTTTTGAGTCATTTATTGAGGTTTTTTAAAAGGTTATACGTTGAAAAACTTGCATCTTTTCTAACCAATTAACCTTCACAATCTGATTGGCATTTTGTTTGATTTGTTTTTTCGATTAAGGCTTCAATTTCTGCTTTACAGAATCCAGTTAGGTAAACAGATAAATTTGCATACCACTATCCGATCAAATTACACGATTTTATTTTATTTGACTATCTGACAATTCCGTACCATATCGTTCGATAAAGTCGGATGCATCGGAGCACTGACACCAGCCTTAGAAAGATGCAATGAACTAAGCATATGCCCCAATGATGCTTACAAACATTGGAAAAGCAGCAACAGAAACACATAATTTTTGGTAAAATCCTGCCAGATTTGCTTAAAAAAATACGGAAATTGATAGTATACCAAAGCGTACCAAAATTAATATGACAAAACATTGAAAGTCCATTCAATGATTGTCCAGTTGCTATAAAACCACTTTAATACAATCGGGTTTACAATTCGTTATCTCAACCTAAAGTGTAGGTACAATAGTTTTTAGAGATTAATATATTAATGTTAATATCATTTTAAATCAATTTAATGATCTGAATAGTTCGGATTTGCATATATTAAATGGAGTTAGTACACCAAAATGGTTTTAAGTTTGTCCAACGTATCGGAATTGACCGTTCTAGCTCAAAAAGCGTTGCATACCATGTCCCTTTAAATAAATTCAGCTAACCTAATGTCCTCAAAGAGTTGCGGCCTTACATAGGCCTGTCCAATCGAAGAAATTGAGTTTTTTCCTTCAACTATTGAATGGCTTGTTGCTGCCATGGTATAAACTAGTAGTTGGAATATAAGATTTTCTTTAAACATTTAAAATCTCAGATAGAATAATGGCCAGCTTTAGGATGAAAACTGAAAAAGACAGCTGTATACGCCATGCATGAATGTCACGTAAAGTTTCTATTGGTGAATTGATTTTACTTCTTCCTCAGACCTCGTCTATATCCATCAAAATATTTATAGGAACATCCCAGTTAGAAATGTTAAGTAGCGAAAGATTATTTGAAACGTTACATGCGAAAGTGACATCATTATTCTGGCGCAACTTTCTTATCGGTTTTAAAACAATGTTCGCCAATCTAACAAATGATAAGTAAAAATAACTTACATCGTTTCCCAGTCTAGTACTATTGTTTTTAACAAAGAAAGGTGGTTTGTTATGCGTTTCCGTCTCAGTATCGACCTCTCGATTATTTTTCACATCTTTATGTATGGACTTTTTATTAAATTTTAAGAGATCATTGCGCAAAAAACGTCCAATCCTTGCTTTGTACGTTTTTTTTCGACAATTAATAGTTCAGGCGACTTTAATGAACTTAAAGTGTTTAAAAAAAGAAATCTTTAATTTATAAAACATGTTTACAGTTTTTACCGGCCCTTCGAACGATCTTTCAAAACAATTAAAAATGGTTTGAATTTATCGATGAAAAGGACAGATTATCCCTCACATCCCGACCATTTCTGCTCAAATTGACACAGTTTATGCTTTTACCAGTTCTATTTATAATTTTCCTTTCAAGAACTACTGTTGATATAACAGTAGTTTTAAAATTCACTTCTGGTCTTATAACAACTGGACAATCATTGAATTGATTTTCAACGTTTTATCGTATTATTTTTGGCAATTAATTATCAACTTTCATATTTTTATAAAGCAAATCTAGTACGTTTTTACCAAAAAATTCTCGAGTCAAACTAAAAAAGTATTAGGCGTTATATCGCACAGGCTCTAGTTTTCTTTGGTTCTTTAATTCGATCACCTTTTAATCGGAATTGCTGCTTCTCTCGTTCATCTCCCACCAAGGACCTCAACTACACGGAGGAAGATTTGCGGGAGGTGCAAGCGGAGCTGCATCCGCGCATCAGCGTGTACGATTTGATCCGGCTGCTGCGCGATCGGCCGGCCAGCACGGCAATACTGGACATCCGCAGCAGTCCTGACTTCCGCAAGGCGTCGATCGAGAACAGCATCAACGTGCCGTTCAGCTCGGTCTCGCTCAAGGAGCCCCGGCTGGACGCGCTGAGCGTGCCGAAGCTGGAGGCGTACCTGCGCCGCCAGCCGGTGGTCGTGGTCGTCGTGAGCGTGTCGCACGAGAGCGCGATGCTGTTCGCCAAGTTCCTCGTCGACAGCGGCCTACCGTACGTGGCCGTGCTGCACCGTGGATTCGAGGCGATCTATCGCACCGACAACAAGCTGATCCTGCAGACGTTCGATTACATCAACAACCTCGCCAAGCATGTGCCGTCGATAGCGTCGTTTGTCGAGTGAGAAACGGAGGAGGCGAACGAACCGAGCGCCAGCGGCCACTACATACATACCGATGGGACGCACATCTACCTGCTTACCTACAGCAATATCTGCATGCAACTATACGCAATACTCAAGCAAGAATCGAAAGGAATTTGTTGACGAAAAGGGTTGAATAAAACTCGTGCCGAAAGAAACGGTGATAAAAACATACAAATAAGCAAACCGCAGTGTTGGTAGAAAGTGTTTTTTGTTTTTACTGGAATGTGGTCTTGATCACATCTTCTAGTTGCTGCGCGTGCCATTTGCCGACACCGACGGCCACGGTGGCACCCTCCGCACGGCCACGGTATTGGATCTGTAAGGGCAGGGGAGAGTAAAATTATTCGTTTCGATCGCAGTTTGGTTGCATCTCTCTTCCTTACCCTTCTCTCGCACATGTTCTCGAAGCGGGGCTGCACGAACGTCCACGCGCCCATGTTGCGATGCTCCTCCTGGCTCCAGACGAATTCGCGCGCGTTCGGATACTTGGCCAGCTCGTCCCGTATCGCCTGCACCGGGAATGGGCAGAGCGACTCGAGCCGCACGAGCGCCACATCGTTGACGTTGCGTGCCTTCCGCTCGGCCTGCAGCGTGTAGTAGTGCTTGCCGCTGCACAGCACAACCCGCCGGACGCGCTTCGGGTCGACGGTGGCACCGCCTTCCGGATCGGCCAGCACGGGCTGGAAGTAGGTGCCCGGCGCGAAGTCGGCGTGCGTGGACACGCAGTCGGAGAGGCGTAGCAGCGTCTTGGGGGCAACCACCAGCAGCGGCTTGCGGTAGTTCCGGATCATCTGGCGCCGCAGCGCGTGGAAGTACTGCGCCGGGGTGGACGGATTGATGATCTGCAGGTTCACGTCGTCCCCGTCCGGGCTCGATTCGCGCGAGTCCGTCATCTGCAGGAAGCGCTCCATGCGGCAGGAGCTGTGCTCGGAGGCGGCCCCATCGTAACCGTGCGGCAACAGCATCACCAGCCCGTTGCAGACCATCCACTTGGCTGCGGAATTGGCAAAGAGCACAAACCGAAAATGAAAACGCTGCCAACGAGACGAGGGAAGAACGGACGTGCTCACTTTCACCGCTGACCAGGAACGTGTCGATGATGATCTGCGCGCCGTTGAAAAAGTCCCCGAACTGCGCCTCCCAGATCACGAGACTGTTCGGGCTGTCGATGGCCATGCCGTACTCGAAGCCGAGCACGGCCTCCTCCGAGAGAATACTGTTCGCCAGCTCGAAGCGCCCCAGCTCCGGTACGCCGTCGGCGGCCATGCCGTTCAGCGGGATGTAGATTTCGTTCGTCTCCTGATCGACCAGCATGGCGTGGCGCTGGGAGAAGGTACCGCGCCCGACGTCCTCCCCGCTCAGCCGCACGTTGTAGCCCTGGTACAGCAGGCTGCCGATCGCGAGCGTTTCCGCCGTCGCCCAATCGATCCGCTGGCCCTCAGCAAGCCGCCGGAGTCGCGCATCGACGTGCGTCTTTTTCAGGTGTGGATGAACGTTCTGTGAAAGGAGAAATACGCGAGCGTGTAAGATGGAACCCCTATTGGAAAGACGACATTGGCTTCACTTACAAAGTCCTCCGGAAGTCGGACGCTTTCGCGGCCGATATGGCTCAGGAGGCGGTAGTCGAGGCCGGTGTTCCACACCGTCACCTCGTCGCCGGGCTGCTGCAGCCCGCTCCACTGGCGCTCAAAATAGCTCCGCTCCGGCTCGTACTGCTCGTGCGCCTGCAGCTCGGCCGTCAGGTGGTTCTGGTAGCTCTTCGAGATGGCGTTCACGTCGTCCTGGTCCAGCAGGCCGGCGTCGATCAGCTTGCGCGCGTACACGTCCGGGATGGAGTCGCGCGCGTGCACCACCTTGTACAGCAGCGGGTTGGTCATCGTCGGATCGTCCAGCTCGTTGTGACCCCAGCGCCGGAAGCAGTTCAGATCGATGAAGAAGTCCTTCCCGAAGCGCTGCCGGTAGTCGACGGCGAGCTGGGTGACGCGCGTTAGTGCCTGTGAGGAGTGACGGGAAACAGATCAGCTGCTGTGCGTTGAGAGAACGGTACTCCCCCACAACGTACCTCCGGATCGTCCGCATTGACGTGCACGACCGGTGCCATGATCGACTTTGCCAGATCGGTCACGTAGCGTGTACCACGCCCGCGGGCCGCCGGCGTCGTAAAGCCGACCTGATTGTTCACCACCAGATGGATCGTGCCGTTCACCTCGAAGTGTGGCACCTCGGCCATAAACAGGCACTCCTGGTTGATGCCCTGGCCCGGGAAGGCGGCATCGCCGTGCACCTGCACGTTCAGTGCCTTCGACGGACCCGCGGCGGGGTCGTCCCCGTACGGGCCGTCGCGTAGGGCGAGCTGCTTGGCGCGCGTTTTGCCCATCGACACCGGATTGACCGCCTCCAGGTGCGACGGATTGTGCAGCATGTTGAGGTGAAACGTTTTCCCGCCGACGGTAATGTCGGTCGACGTGTCTGGGAGATGAGACTGAGCATGAAAGAAGAATTCGCATACCGTAGACAGACGGTGCTACTTACGGAAATGGCTCGCGATGTCGCACATGGCGCGCGCGTCTGCCGGGAACTCCGGGTAACCCTTGAACTTGCGGAAGATCTTGGCCGGGCGCGTACCGAACAGCGTGGTCAGCACGTTCAGCTTCCCGCGGTGTGGCATGCCGATCACGATGTTGCGCAGGTCCGCATCGGCCGCGCACCGGAACAGCTCCCGGTAGAACGCCATCATACTCTCGGCGCCCTCGCCACCGTACCGCTTCACCGTGGGAAACTTGGTCGCCAGAAAGTGATCGAAGGCTTGCGATTTCAGCATCAGCTCGGCGATCTCACGCCGCTCGTCCGCGCCTAGCTGCCGCTCGAACAGCCGCTCGTAGCGCTCCGTCAGCCATTCGCGCTCCTCCTGCGACTCGATGAACGCCAGCTCGATGCTGCATGTGCCGCAGTACATCTCGCGCAGCACGCGGTCCAGCTCCTCGGGCGAAAGTGCTCCCGGCGTCGCGGGGGCCGGGACGTGAAGCAACCCGGACGGGTCGATCCGATCGGCAGCCTGCACCCCGTAGCGCGTGTAGTCCAGCTCGGGCAGCGGCTCCCCGGTGTCCGGTTCGCCCGGTGCCCGAAACCGCACCGGATCGATCGATGCAATCCGATGCCCGTGGTTCCGGTAGGCTTCGATCCAGCGGTATACATTGCCGTTACGATTGCGCTGCTCCTGCACCGCTCCACTCACACCTAAGTTAGAAGTATCATCATAGTACCGTTTTAATTTCATAAATATAAACTTTCGTACAAGAGGAAAAGGCTTATCGGAACACCTAAGTGTCATTAAGCACAGTGCTTAATCCCTCCCGAGCCGTTGCATTGCATGCTGGGACAGGTGGAGCAAACATATGTATGTACACTTCAAACGCTGTATCGCTGCGAGTGGACAATCTCGGTGGTCGAGCCACAGCAGTTGCTATGATAAGCCGCTTCAAGAGCGCCCGGCAACCAGACTCCGGCAGATAGTCGTCGACGTCGTCGGCTTATGCGTTCGCAAGGTGCTGATCGGAGATTGATAGGAGTTGCCGAGCCGGGGCTATAGTTGTCCGGGAGGTTTGGCTTACCTTGGTAGTGGGGCTTGGGCCGCGGTCGGTAGCCAAAGACACCCTTCGTGCTGTGATAGCCTCTGGCGAGAAGGAGTCGGGAAAACATCGTGTGCGATTGAATGTGCCTCGTTTGAATGCTGCTCGCTCGGTGTAGGTGTTTATTTACTATGGACCCCCCGCTGCCTGGCACGCACACTCGTCCGAACGTATCCTTCCGGCGTGGGAATCAGTTGTCAAGCCCTTCAGAGATGATCGTTTAGTGATCCCCGCACTCGCCCTATCAATCGTACACGCACTCACACACATGCGAACCACTGTCCGCTGAATTGAACTGAGAAGTTCGGGGCGCAAAACCAACCCCGGCGGCATGCAAGTGAACACTGAACCCGGACTGGCACTACGCAGGCGCGCTCTACTCTGCGTGGGGATCACTGGTACGGATGAAGACGGCGACGCAGTGTCACAGACAGCGGCCAGATATGTCCGCCCCTTTGTGTGTGCGTGGTACGCCGAGCGATAAGGTTTGGGGTGTCGGGAGCTCCGGTCCACCCCGTCCTATGCCCGTCCGACCAGGCACTTGACGTATGTGGTCGTTGTGTTGGTTTCGCTGGACAATCAGCGTTCATCGTTCAATAATATGTACCACGCTCTACACGCTTACTGGCGAGCCTGGTTTGCCTTGGGGCATAAGAGGAACTCGACGCAAGATAATTACCGTAGGGTGTACGAAGGGAACCGCGATCGAAACGCGGGCTTGCGTTCATGTAAGTATGGAGGGCCAAGACGACCAACATGGGTCCTGCGTGAGTTTATTACAATGTCCTGATGAAACATTATTATCATGATTATTATATTATTAATTCGATCGACATTCCATAATAGGACTTGTCATTTATCCGTAGAGTATAACTGTGACCTATTGATTAACGGTAAATTCTGAGATCGATGATCAGCTGTTTGTAAATCGAGGTGTGCCCGACTCAAGCGACTAACTCACCGTGGATATTAAAACACGTTTTGTTTTCTTTGTAAATAAAACAACATGATCACTAGTGGGGACCTTCAATGTTTGCTGCAGTGAAAGAGTCATCTATTACCGGACTATTTGATATGGCCTATTCAAGATGTCTATAAATGGTTTAGTGTTCGTTAAAATTTAAAATTAATTGTAGATTGGCATTTCAAAACTGGTTTTATTTCTAATATAGATATTAGGTGGTATCGCATACGGATTTGTTTATTTAACCATCGTTTAGTCTGTCGTCCAGCGTTCATTTCCGATGAATTGGATGCATTTGTCAACCAATGGTCCTTAAAATCAGAACAAACGATATTGTTAGAAATAGTTTCTGGCGGTGAGGAATTTAAGAAAATTCTTAGGATCTTTAGGTGAAGTAAAAAAACCAAAAATTTAGTCTTGAGTTCCTACTCATTGTGTTTGACACGGAGAAAAAGGAGTTTCCTGCTATTCACCGCTATTTTTATGTTTACTAACACTTATCTCGTTCCTTTTGGATATGACAGGTTTTGTTAGAGAGAGAGTCCGGAAAGAATAAAATATTAATATTAAATACTAATCAAATATAATATTATAATTCCTTCACATTCACAATAGTTCGTTAAGAAATTATTCATTTAATAGACAAAATTATACGTATATCTCCCTACCTCCATACCTGCTTTTTTAATTTCTTTCCCATTAACGAATCTCAAGTACGCAAGTCGTATTTTACACAGGTTTGATTTTTGCGTCGCCATCATATGGCCGTTTTATTTTTAACTATGGGATGAACAGACGCATACGAAGGACCGGCGAGAGGAAGAAAGTCACCCGATAACGAAGGTATAGATAGCTAGCCACCCAGATACACAGTACAATAATGTGTTGTCCAACATAATCGCAACACCATCACGGCCTTGCGATGATTGACAAGTGTGATCTCATACCAATTTGTAGACAGATAGGACAGATAGACATTGGAAAACGACTGTCTGAACAAGTGAACTCTAAAAGCAAGTTTTAAATTCCCGTTGACGGAAATACTTGGGACATGTTTGGTGGTGACCAGTAATGTAAGCTTGAATGTAAAAGTAGTATTTGTATTGATTGAACAAAAGGATCTACGAAATAAAATTAAGAGTTTATTCTCAGCTCCTTACCGACTAAACATTACTCACAGCACATACTACCGGTGGACCACTCCGTACCACGGAGGTGCGTGCAGACGTAGGCGAACAACCCGAACGCTCTTGATCCTACCGAGAAGGTACCCTATAGCACGTTGCTCCCTGCCTTGCTTTTGCTCGCACTGCGCTTCTGCCCTTGCCTGATCTTGTAGCGCACGATCAGCAGGACGATCAGTGCGACCGGGATGACGATCGCCATTACGATGCCGAACGAAACGCTCGTATTGCGCGCCACGTGCTCCTCCTCGCCTAGAATGACAGGTAAAACAAGGGCAAAAAACGGTGGGGCGCTGATAAAAGCAACAAAACCAAGAAGGTACGGTAAACGGGAGGGTCCATTCCGGTAGTACTAGCTTGAACAGCATCGAGCATTGCCATTGCTGCATCTCTTGTCTGCGTAGGAGAGAGGGGGGGTATCCAGGGGAGCCTACCTAACTGCTAGAAGAATGTTGGGTTTGGTATGTAAGCCAGCAATGGGTCGCTGCTCGAAAAGGAGGAAGATACACTTATTTATTAAGCTCTCGCCAGTCGCAGCGGAACTCTTATCTTATCTGAAATACGACAGCGGAGTCGTGGACAGCTAGTATCCACGGGGGGCTCCGTGCGTGTTGCACCTACTAAGTAAACTCTCTTACCCTAATTTTGTATTGTTTGTTCGTAATTTTTTCTTGCTCCGTAACTGTTTTGCTACACACTAACAAGTAGGTTTGAAGATTTTGTAGATAGAAACTGTGGGCATTGGACTCCGGTTGCATCTCGGAGATATGACAGATGAACCCGGGTCCAGCCCTTGCTGACATGGAACTCTTGTCTAGATTTGTTGTGGGTGCGGCGTGTATGTGGCTAGTGAATGGCCCTATATGTGTGTGTGTTCATATAAGCTGGGGGTTGGAGTTGGCGCCTCCTAGACCTAGACCTCCGTCGAGCGGCTGTCCATGCGGCTGGGCAGTCCGACATTTTGGACCAGCGGCTGCGTTTGGTTGCTTGGTTCGCCGCCATAGAAGTTGCGGCTGGTGTTGGGCAGCGGTGATAGGTTGCCTCCGACCTGCGGTCGCCGCTGGTTGAGGGGCGAATTGTCCTCCGTGGCGAAGCTGCTCGCCCGATCGATGTCGCTGAACGTCGGGCTGTAGGCACCATTCATCGGGGACTCTGGCTGCTGTTGCTGGCGTTGCTGCTGCTGCTGCTGTTGCTGCTGCTGCTGACCGAGCGTTGCCGGTGGGGGTGGTGGTGGATATCCCTTCATGTCGTCGTCATCCTCCTCCTCCTCGCCGGAGAACATGCCCGCCTGTTGCAGTCCGCCTCGCTGGCTGCGCCGACCTAGTTGTTTTTGATCAGCCAGGTTTTTATACTCGAAATCGCGTGCAACCTTAGCGCTATATTCACCTCCTTCCGAGGATGTGATATCTTCTTCGTCCAGGTCCATCTTTTTCGGCTCGAACTGGATGTTGGGCTTGCCCTCGAGCGGCTCGTTCGTCCGGTAGGTGGCGTCGTACCGCAGCGTCTTCTTGATGGTGGTGTCGTCGAACTCGCTGTCCTCACCCTTGCGCAAGGTCGCCCGGGAACCGGACCGGGACGGGAGTGGCAGGCGCCAGTCCGGGTCCTCCTTGCGCTTGCGCTTACGCAGGCAGTACACACCGCACACGATGCACAGCATCAGCGGAATGATCACAGCAATGACAATGCCAATCGCAATCCAAGCCGTACGACGCGAATAGAACACTCCACCTGGAGGACAATGCAAAACGGGACGTGTGAAGTGGAGGAGCATACAAAGCAAGAAAGAGTATTTTGGTCAGAGGAGGTGGAAATGGATTCCTTTTTGGCACAATGTAAGGTCTGATTCTGAGGAATAGGATGCTATACTAGGGAGGAAATTGATGCATATGTCCTTTCTTTCCTAAATCCGAACAAGGAAGAGGTAGTACATGCGCGATCGAACTTTGCACATACTGCCCATACTTACGCAAGCACTCGGTGTAGCCGTACTCCGGTACATCCCACTGGCCGTTCTCCATGCAGATGCGGCGGGAGTCACCAATCAGGAAGAACCCTTCGTTACACTCGAAGGACACGCGTGCCCCGGGCGTGAACAGGAAGTTGGATTTCCTACCGAAGCGAGGCGTCTCCAGAATACCGCACGATATGACGCGTCTAATGATAGGAAGATAAATTTATTAGAACATCCCCAACGGTATGCTGTCGACCATTGCACCTAGCAATTGAACAACGCGTGCAATGGTTTACTTACTTGTCGTTCACCGTCTGTATGTTAACCACACTCGCATGGTAGTTCTTGGTGAAATGAGCCATTTCCCGGCTGAGCGACATACCGTAGTCGAACCGACACTGGTAGCTCTCGCCACATAGCTCTTGCGCCCGCACCACATCCTGCGTCCTGTTCGGTGGAAGGAACTGGCTCGGTTCTCGCACGAAGTTCGGCACGAAACTTCGGTTCGCAAAGTAACTCGATGTCCTGCCAAACTCGCGTGTAAACAGTGCCTGTCCGACATTTTCCTCCTCGCGATCCGATAACATCCCTTTTGAAAAAAAGGGGTATGGATAAGAATGTAATAGGCGACAAGGAATAGGATTAATTTCCAAACTTACATTGTAAACCAAACTGCTCGTGTATGTTCTGGAAGTTGTTTATGTTGGGCGTTACTATGGCGCCGCCTGGTGTCACCAGATCGTCCTGCATATCCCAGCTCCAGTTGCCAAACAAGCCGCGCGTTTTGTTCTGCAATAAAGAAAGTGCTATAGCGCTCAAGTTTGGCTAGCGCCTGCTTTGTCTAACTTACAATAAAACTCCACGGTGTGTACACCCGTGCCGTCATGAAGCCGTTGTTTTCGACCACCTCCACGCCGACTCCGGACGAGAACATGATCACCACCTCGGACTGGTTGAGGATGTAGGTCGGTGTGTAGACGGTGACGCCGTGGAAGTGCTGGAACTTGAGGCTCTGCCGGTCGAAGTAGATGCGCCGCTGGTCGGCGAACACGTCCAGCCGGTAGCGCCACTGTGCCTCCCGAGGACGCAAGCGCACCTCGATGATGGTGGATGTGTTACCGCGGGCCACCACCGACGTCAGCTGCGTTGCCATGACCGGGCCGTGGATGTTGCGGGCCACCTGCTCGAAGCGACCCTGAACGTCGATCCGCTCGCGGCCATTGTTGCCACGCAGCAGCACAAACTCACCCATGCCGTTGAAGGTGTACTGAAGCCCGTCGAAGGTGACGACGTGTGGATCGCCAAAGACACCGGCCACACCAGGTGCTTGGTAGGCGATGCAGTCCTGTGACGGACGTCGCTCGAAGCGGAAGGTCTCACAGCCGACGGCCTGCTCGTCCTGCCACATGCAGCACGAGTAGTACGGCCGGACGTCGTGGAACCAGGTCGACAGGGTGGGAACCTTGTTCGCTTCGTTCCAGGGAATCTGACCGATGTTGTGGTTGCGGCGGGGTCTCGAGCCCCACATCTGATCGTACGAAAGCATCAGGTAGCCGTTTCGGTCGTAGCAGCACTGCTGCTCCGAGCCCTGCACCGTCGGCTGTCCGGAGCGCACGCAGTGGATCGCTCCGCGATGCTGCAGACAGGTCGGATTCGAGTCTCGATCGCAGTCCGGATCGGGCAGGTAGCGACCCTTGTCGTGTAGGGCATGCTCCAGCGTGCACGGGCAGATTGGGAGTTCGTGAGCAAAGTTACGCAGAAACCGATCCGTACGCAGCCAGTTTTCGCAAAGCGCCCGCGGCCAATTTCGACCGTGGATTCGCTCCCACTGAGGACCAAAGTACCAACCAAGTGGAATCGGTTTGGACCACAGTACGCTGTGTGTGTGTGTGTGTTTGGAGAGAAAGAGAATGCAAAACTATACCCTATTGCCCTGTCTATGGGCACAGATAATCGAATACTTACGGTGAAATGCGCAGGTTGTTGTACTGCTCCGGATTGGTGAGGTTGATCTGGATGAAGCCAAACTGCATGTCGACGGTGCGCGGGTTGTCGCGGTTCCGGTAGTTCGCCGGTACGATCGTGTACACGCCCGTGTTGGTCAGCTGGGTTTCAATCATATCGATGAACTCCAGCTCCGGCCGGATCGTAGCCTCGCGGTAACCCCACAGCGAGATCTGTACGTTAGCGTTCAGGTTCGTCGTCAGGTTGAACCGATTCCAGGTGATGCGAATCTCGTTCGGATTGCGCCGGTGCACGTCGTCCGTCTCGAAGAAGATGCGATCGGTGGCGGTGGCGGGTGTCTCGACGAAGTAGCGGCCACGCCACTTGAATCGCTCCGTGCCGATGGAAATCTCGAAGCGGATGTAGCCCTGCGCCTTCAGGAACGGCTGGATGCAGATCGCCCGGTTCGTGTCAACCACCGTGCCGACCACCTCCTCCGTATCGAACCGACATGCCACTCGGTCGTTCCGGTCGAAGCACGGCCCGGTAATGTTCACCACCGTGCCGCCAAGCATGTTGCCCGACTCGGGCGCAAACACCAGCGGCAGATGGGATGCGTCAATGTCCTTGTTGCACGTGCCCAGCATGATGCGCTCGTCGATACGGAATATGTGCCGCCCGGGGAATCCGTTCGCCCAGCCACGCCCGGTCAGATCACGCAAGACCGATGCCTGGCTGTACGGCTTGTACTCGTAGGCCTGCGTACCGTTGCCGGCATTGAATCCGATCTGGAAGCGGGAAACAACATTGAGAACCTAACCCCTCCCAGCATAAAGTCACCTAAAGACCAAAGACTTACATAAGCGGGAACACCTCCTTCGCCTCCGGTCGTATCTCCACCAGCTTCGGTGTGCGACGACCAGTTGATTTCGGCATAATTGAATATGGCGTACGTGTACACTTCATCGGTGGCCAGCACCATCTGGAATGTGTTCGTCTGCGGAAAAATGAGGAAACAGTGGCGAAGGTATATTGAATGTAAGTGCCACTGACTCGTCTGCTTTCGTCCACTGTAGGAAAACCTACCCGGAACAGCGAGTTGTCGATACCGCCGGCGAAGCTCATGTTCTTCCAGGTCGTAATGATGACGTGCTTCGGCACGAACGTGTCCGATCCGACCACCCCCTCGCGGATATCCCACATCACGCGCTCGCGCATCTCAGCACCGGCCCGATCCGTGCGCGTCATCAGATCGCGCTCCATCCGGAAGTACACACCCGGCGACCGCTGGTCGAAGTCCGTCTGGTAGATGCGCCCGATGCGGCACTTCGAGAAGAAGATGCCGATGAACGACGGATCGTTCCGCTGCGGCCAGTCCTTGATGGGGAACGACAGCGGGTAGGTGTAGTGCTCGGGCGGATCGGAAAACTCCAGAAATCCGTTCATCGAGACGCGCGTATAGTTGAACCGGAAGCCGAAGAACGGCAGCTGGAAGTTGAAGTTCTTGTGCACCTGCGGCATCGACGCGTGGATGTCGCGCTGCAGATCGCCGGTGTTTTCCGGACCACCACGATCGTAGAACGGGTACAGGAAGTTACGCCGGATCTGGGCCAGACGGGTCGGGTTGATGGTGTAACCACCATCAATACTGTGCCGGGGCGGTTCCTTCGGTTGCTCGCGATTCATCGGATCTATAAATGATCGGTGACAGGTACTTCTATCAATCTCCCATATAACAGACTCAAGTGGAACCGGAGTCTCAACGAGTGCGTTATCTACTAAGCAGCGCTATTTCTAGTACGCTAATGAGTCATTAAGCTCACTTCCGGAAACTAGTGTGTTTGCCCTTTGGAACATGACTCAACAGCGGATGACTGGCTGGCATCTTTCAGGCATGTTTTACATTCGTTTTCAGAAGCCCAAGGTAAAAATCTAATGAAGCATGAATTAATGTTGCAACTCAGTATAGCTCGTATAGCTCGTATAGCTCAAGGTGCGGTAGGCTATGTTCCCTCAAGTATTGCCTACGACCCATCCCTGTCCGAAGCGAATCTTTGCCAGTAAAAGATTGCTTATCAGTTTCTGTTTGCAAAGCAATCGATCGACATTTCCTTTCTTTTTTGTTTCGTTGCTACCTCCGATCATTTGCACCTTTTTATCGTTTCTTGCCCAGGAGGAGCCCTACAGCAAACCCTGTCAACTCATCCACCATCGAGGTATGATGTGTTGGGGAAAATTGCGACATATCTCGACCAGTCGACACACAACCCGGTCGGCCGCTGGAGTTTGAAGCACTTGCCTTGGTACAGTGGAAGAAAAAACGAACGCCCCTGAGCTCTAATCTAATCAATAGCGAGCGTTCCCGCAAATGGATGTCTCATCGGCAAGAGGTACACGATTGGGACGATAAGATAGCCGGGCCTTAAGCAGCCGGATGGGGCTCGGGAACATATTTTGCCCGTCTGAAACCAAATGCTAGGTATGCTGAGGGCGCAACCTACTCCGTTTCTCTTTCCAATGAACTATATGCCCCAATGTCATCGCGATAAAGGTGTGCGCAATGTACGCAGCGGTAAATGGAACTGAAAATTCGGTTTGCATATGGAGTTGCACACTTACCGTCCCAGTTGTAGTTGGTATCGGCCATATCCAGGCCCATGTTGAAATCGTCGTACATGAAGTACTTGCCCTTCTTGGCCTTCCCACCCTCGGCCACGGTGTCGGTGTCTACATCGACCACATCCTCGTGCATCGCTGCCACCGCCGCGTCCGCTGGTTGATCGTCGCCCTCCTCCCCGAGCCCACCGTCATCTGCCGGTTCGTCCTGATCCGCTTCCGGTTGATCGTTGTCCGCTGCCGACTCCGCACCGTAATCACCATCATCTATAGCGCCCCCATCCTCCTGGGCCGAGTCACCGTTTTCGGCGGCGACATTGGTTGATTGAGCCACCAGCGCCACCGCACAGAACAGCAGCAGAAGTATCTTCCACCGCATGGCTGCGCACTCGGTCAGGCACTTCACGTTCCCACTCTTCTGCGCTTCGTTGTCGGTCCACTAGAATTACTAAAGCACGCCACTACAGGCGATCGTGACCTGAGACTCGTCCGCAATCAAGTGTCTGTCTATATGCACTATAACCGACACACTGTCACTGTCTGTATCACTCCGGGATCGATTAGCGGCACTTCCGAAAATTTCCAACCGCTCTGGGCGTTGTCTTGCCGATAACTGGATACGCGAACAGGTGCCCTCGTACACCTGATGCGACAGTTTAGGCCGGTATGGTACGCTTATCGCTCCGCCGTTGTACGTTTTGCTGGGAAAGATAACACGCGCTACCAAGATAAGATAGATGCGTTGGCTGGCGTATGGGTGCCGTACCCTAGGAATGCGTAAGCAAACGCTCCAAAACTGGCAAATCGTTCCCCTTACTCACATATCCCTGCCAGCTCAACAAGAAGTCCGCCCGAAGGGTTTCGCGATTACAGCAAACAACGCAATCCCATAACCCTTTCGGTAGTAGACTAGGTTTTCCACACTACATGGTACCGTTCCTGATGTCGGTTTTTTCGTTCTCCAGCCCTTCGTTCGGCGGTTGTGCAAGTTAGTCAACGGTTGCGTACCGCTATCGTGCTGATAATAAAAAAAGCAGGTTGAAACAGTGATAACGGAAATGGTGTCATGATTCACACGCTCACTTCTAGGAATCGCTACTACGATTCTGATCCAAACTCTCCCAACGATGATGATGATCGAGCGATTTGTGAGGACGAGATATTCCCTTTCAAACTATCGGTGCATTCCGGGCTGTCTTTCAATGGCGGCCAGATAGTAGTAATACGTTGCGAATACGAAATTGAAAACGGCTCACTAGTAAACTTGACTTCTGTACTTCCTGTAAGCCGTTACCAAACTGGCAGCATTATAAAAAAAATCCAGAACTTCAACAAGGTAACCTGAGGTAACCTGATTCTGCGGCTAACCATTTTCCGAACATAAAGTTTGATATTGACGAATGTATTGATATGAATGTATATAAATACTAAATTTTTATGACACAAACAGCAATTCTTTGTTCCTTCACTTAGGCCTAATGCTTGATATAACGATAGTGTTACTACTACTTCGTATTTTTTAAGATCATTTGAGCATCATCTTTGGGCGGAGATTACTTTAATAGCATAGTTATTCTGGGGCTAAGTGTCTACCAAGCAAAATTTATTAGTCTCATAAAGTTTAAAAATGTATTAAGGATCTAGTAGTTTTTTTTCGTTCGCGTCAAAAGGCTTGAGATAACTATAACTCATACATTTCTCGAAATTTTTCATCGATGATTCATAGCCGCTCCATAGCCGAAAGGGCGATGCTACTCGCTTCTGAACGATGGGAATTCAGTTCGCGTCTGCCCGATGAAAAGCATACCTTCGTTGAGTCAAGGTGAAATTAACCGGTTCGAAAAGAATGTGCGATAAGCGTTACCTCGGGGGATAGCATATTACATGATTTGATTCGATGAATCAAACCATCGATAAAGGTGAAGAAAATACTAGCGACTACCACACCTTTATGGTTTGCCATGGGACTGATGAAATATATAAACCGTGAGGTTTGCTATTTCCGGACGTTCATGAACGCTGGTGAACTGATAAGAATTGCATGCAACTTCAGCTGGAAGGAAGTTGCTACACTGCGCACCAAAATGATATGCTCACCTAGTGTTTCCAGTCCATCTATATATATATAAAACTCAACGTTGTCTGTATTCTAATATATAAATCTCAACGTTGTCTGTATATAAATATGTATATATATATGTATGTGCTCGCATCACGTAAGATCTACCGGGCCGATTCACCAACCTTGGCTGGAAGGTAGCTAATTTTCCAGGGATGAGTTATTTGAAATTTGTTTGTTGATATCCCTCCTCCCTACCCCTCCCGAACACCTTTCCGCTAACATTCGCGAAAAACATTTATTACTCAGTGATTATCGAACGTATTTTCACTAAACTTGGTACACATACTACTTACTTAGTAACAAAGTACGGGTCAAAATTTCATCCATCTAGGGGAAGGGGAAAGGGGGTCTGCTATAACACTCCCTACCTCAAAAATGGTAAAAATACAATATGGGTACCATTTTCGCAGTATTTGTGGTCACTCAATCGAATGGCCGCACTCTTAAAGTTCAATCTGAGCCCAATCTCCCGCAACCCTCCTCCTCTTCAGCAAAACAATAGCATCCCTCAGAATGAAAAGCGTTAGTTATTATCACGTGTATGCAACAGCATAGCGCATAATCTACGGGGTCGATTCATACCAAACGTGGCTGGAAGGTAGCTAATTTTCCAAAGAACGCAATATGGGTATCGATTTTGTAGTATCTGAGGTCGCTAAACCTATTGGCCAGATTCTTAATATTCAATTTAGCCCATACTCCTCCTACCCTCTCCCATAAGACACATCACTGGAGGTGTTTAGGTTGGCAAGCGATTATGCTTATTACATAACCGCATAACGTCAAAACTACCGAGCTGATTTGAGCCAAACATGGCTAGAAAGTAGCTAATGTTCCAAGGATGAGTTGTTCGTTGATATCTCCACACCTCTCAACCCCTCCCAAATACCTTGTCGCAAAAATTAATGAAAAATAATTATGTTTCAGCGATGATAGAATGGGTTAAAATTTCATCAATCTAGGGGACAGGCAAAGGGTGTCAGTACTACCGTCTACCTGTAAAATGGTCAAAGCGCAATATGGGTATCGAGTTCGTAATATTTAGTGTCACCTAATCTATTGGCCCGATCGTAACCCTTATTCCCTCAATCGTAACCCTTATTCCCTCTTCCCTCTCCCCTATAACACAACACCGATGGAATATAACTTAGCTTAGCTAATTTTCTAAGGATGAACTTTTTTTTCTGTTTCTGTAGATATACTCATACTTCTTTTACCCCTCCCGAACACTGGTTGATATTGAGGAAAACAAATTTAATGCAAAGACTGTAGAACAGATTATATAAAAATTAGTACACACACTGCTTAAATAAACACATATCATGTTATACCATTTCAACTCCTTAATCCCTTCTAGGGATGGGACAATTAGTGAAATATACTATCCCCTACCATGAATAGTAAATGTGCAAAATGGTTATCACTTTCGTAGCTTTTCTGGTAACTATATAAAGACCACACTTGCAGTACGCATGGCAACTCCTTAAGCTTTATCTTAATCTTTCGCGAGTCGTACACATAATTTGATAGTATTTCACTTATTTTATAAGTGTAATAGTGGTTCGCATATTTGGGCACTAAGTCGGTTGGCTCACACCGAATTTTCAATTTTCATTCTAATTACTGCGGAAAGGTCAAAAACGTTAGTTCAATAAAATTGAGGGTTGATCACGCTAATTCAACCCTACCAATTTGCACCAAACTTGGCTAAAGGATAGTGAGCTTTCTAACATACCGATATGGGCATAAAAGTAATACAGTGAATCATACGTTGTGGTTTAAAATCGATCGTTTTTTTTTAATGTAAAATGAAAACGCTTCTCAGTTTGAAAATGTTGTCTTCCCGGATGAAATCGGGTTAATCAGCTAGTAGCTTATATGGACAATAGAATCTTATTACAAATTTTTTTTCAAAAATATACAGTTATTTGTGAGTATAACATGAATACTTTCTATTAGTATTTTTGGGGAAACGAAAAATAATCCCTGTATCACCAAAAACTGAAAACAGTGGTGTCCCAAAATGATAGGCTCATTTACGGTTTTCATAAAAAACTAAGTAAATAGCATAAATGGATGAAATTGTGATGATTTAACGTATGCATTAAAAAATAGACAAATTTTCATCGACGATAAGAAAAAGTTAACCAAGCTAGTTGAATGAAGTAAATTTTATTGTAAAGTTACATCACTTAAGTACTTAAAAAAATATTTTGACGGCCAGCAAGGCGGCCATACGGTACTTGGTCGAAACTTTAGCCATAGCCGACAAAACAAATCGTGT
>KE525004.1:79380-89380 GCA_000441895.2 Anopheles sinensis
TTCCCGTGTCCCCACTCTCTTGCTCACCCTCACCCTCACTACCACCCAGAGAACGGGTACGCTTGCGGTACACCTTCTCCTCGACGCTGCTAGCGAACAAGTTCTTCCGGACACTCTTCGTCTTCCAGCCCGTGTCCGAATCGTACTCGATATCGATGATCTGATCCTGCGCGATTAGCGAATGAGATCGAGCGATTTTATCCGGTTTCACAGCCGGATACGCTTCCCCTCGGTAGGGTTGCCTTTCCGGATATACCGCATACCGTGACTCGCTCGGTGACTTCAGCACCTCCAGCGGATTCCCAGGCGTCCTAAGACAATTTTGTTCCAAACCGCTGATCGCATACTCACGCTCGGCATCGTCAGTCACCATCCGACGGTGACCAGCTCGCACCGATCGCTCCATACCTTGTTCCAGTGCCGGCGGAATGTCCTCCAGCATGTAGGCCGGCCGGGACGAACGAAACTGTACATCCGGGGCACTGATTTCACACACCATACCCTCCGGGTTGGTCGTGTACCGAATGTTACTCTCACCCAGGTTCTCCATACTGTTGCGAATGCAAGTGATCGTTTGGTTCTGATAGCCCGTGTTCGGATCGTACACGTTCTGGTTGGAGATGCAAATGTTTTGACCACCCATCCCGGGGGCGCCAACTCCCGCACCGCTCGGGTGATCGTACACGATACTGTTGTTGAGATTCTGGTCGGAGTAGGATGACTTGAGGATGATCTGGTTCGTAGAACCTACCGAGGAAGGAGGATAGCGACCGGTTGAGGATTGCGCCCCGTCGGTGGCCATAATCAGCTCCGTTCCTAGCGGGGCGTGCGATTGCGGATGGTAGCGGTTGGAGATGGAAATCATCTGATTGCGTGGCTGCTGGTAGTTGAACGACTGCAGCTGCTGAGACGCATGTCGATAAGGTTGCTGTTGATGTTGGTGCTGCTGCTGTTGCAGCAGCTGCTGGTCCATTGGTCGGGCGGACATACGCCGTACAATCATGGTACTAAGGTTCGGTTCCGACGTGTTCGAACGCATCGAGTACGATGGCCGTCGGCCACCCGTCGAACCCGGCGAAGGTTGACGATAGTCCATCGCCAAACCGCCACCGTCTCCCGCGTGTAGCGAGGTAGAGATGAGGTGATCCATCGATCCACTGCCAGCCGAAGGTCCAGTACCACCGTACCCAAAATAATGATCGGTAGGAAGCGAACCGGAGTGAAACTCAAGCGAAGTGGTTGGCATCTGAGCCGAAACAGGCTGACCGGCGGAGGAAAGGTTCACCGAGGTGGTCATAACATTCTCACTGCCCGGGTTCAGCGTGTAGCTCTGGATGGTACTTCGGTCCGGGTTGAGTGTGATGCACTGCTCGCTAAAATATCCCTCCTGCATCGTGGGACCCTCGAGCCCGCCAGAAGGAGCGATCCCATAGCTACTAGCACCAGTCGGCGGAACAAATACTGCCTGACTGTCCGGTGGAGCTGGAGATATTGGGATCGGTTCCGGTAAAAAGGTTCCTCCGAACCCCTCATCGGGTCCACTGTGTTGCCCTTGGCCCAAAGGAAACCCCCTAGCTTGGACACTAGCGTCAGCTACAGTGGAGGAACTAACAACGCCACAGCCTACAGGGTCTGGGAGCTGCGGATCTCCGAACATCTCCGGTTTGGGAGGTATAATTGCGGACTGCGTGACGTCCGGTAGGACGGGAAGGATTGCCACCTTATCGCCGCCAACCTGCTGCTGCTGTTGCTGCTGCTGGCCGCACGCATACTCACTCGGCAGTGCACAGAGTGAGGTCGTAGCCCACCCTGTCGGTAGGCTTCGATGTTGCAATCGTCGATTGTGATTGTTCCTTTGGAGGTAGCGGACCAGGGTTTAGTAATATGACCAACCAAAACAGTACACCACGGACCAAACAAGGATTCTCGTCCAAACACCTATGAAGAGGAGAGATAGAGAAAGTTGCCCCTGCCCCGCACTCACCTAATGCCTTTCGATCCGCGCGGTCGCTCCGATTGGGTTGAGAAAGCACTTGAAGTAACACTAACTACCGATTCCATGTCGGAATCGCCGAAGTCACCCATGAAATCCTTGTCCGGAGATAGTGAGTGCCTCGGTCTAATTCTACTCTCTAACGAATGCGTCGTCAAGTCACTGTCGGAAAGTCCGGAGTAGTGTCGCTCCCAGCCTGTCGGGCAAAATGTAGAAGAAGAGAAATAAGGTTTCGCGTTCCTGCCGAGATGATGCTGAAAAGGGTACAACGCGTCAGAGGACCTCCCGTACCTCCCATTCCCGTGCTGCGGTACGTCGGCTGATGGTGGCTCTGGCGGCCACGATGCCGCGCGAATCGACCCCCGCTGCGCTCCTCAAAGTCCTGAATGAACCGCTCCCGTATTGCTGCGTTCCGTGACATGTGAGGTACTTGTGGTAATTGTCGTTTCTTCGGTGATCCGGTTGGTGTCGCTGTCGCCGATCGTGATTGAAATCTTGGCGCATACTGATGCAATGGAAGAACTGGATATTCTGTATATCTATCATCTTGTGGCGATAACGAGTCCCGCCGATCGTCCCGATAGTTCTCGCTCGGTGCCGCCGATTGGCTGCGCTGATTCAACGCCATCGTACCGTTGCGCCTGTAGGCCGACGATGCCTGCGAACGGGAAGCAAAACCTCGTCTCGTCAGTCTAGAGCGTACCCAGAGGAGTGGACATTGAAATTACCTCCGCGTTCATCTGGTTGTGAAATCCCTGTCCGACACCAGAGACTGTGCGATAGTCCTTCGCTACCATTCCAGCTGCTCGTTTTCGGCCCTGCGGGGACATATCCCGTCTCGAACGCCTATCCTGCAGATCGACCTTCGCGTGTGGAGGGAGGTTCAAATAGCACGGTGTTCAAATTACAAGAAAAATATACAGAAAAAAAATAAAAGAAGAAAAAAGCATAATGTTAGTACACGTCGTCCTAAGTCTGACCATACTTTTTTGATATGAACTGGATGTGAAAGAGGCAGTCATGTTTTCGATACGATGGTGATCGGAGATGCTGTGGAGCAACTACTCTCGAGCACGTGGCGTAATTTTCGGGTTACAATCCGAATGTTGAATGTGTGTGCGGTTTGGTGGAAAAGTGAGTGTTTGTTTGTGTTTTCACGTTACTTTCGGTGTGTTGTTTGTATGTATGTTTTCTTTCCTGTCCCGTCCCTGAAACAAACACGCCAGCGCGTGACGGGCGCGTTCGACGATCGGTTGACAACGACTGGTTGCCGGTTCTACTTGTTGGTTTCTACTTGGGCTACAAATATATTATTGTACTAAACAAAACATGAGCTCTAAATGCCAGCGCGAAGCACCGTATATCAGCTATAGTGTAGTGTGTAGGTGTGTCACTGTACAAAATGAAACCGAAGCCAACAATGTTTCGCTTAATGCATAAAGTATGCTATTTTTTGTAATAAATATAACAAGGAAATGGAACAACATAGCAAATAGTACAGAGCTACTAGAAGAAGATAGTCAGAAATGTAGAAGCAAATAGGAAGATGGATAAAGTTTAAGAGAAGCTTAACAGGAAAAGATCGAGAAATATAGTAATGGAATAGCGCAGGAAGGAGGGTGAACAGTAAGAAAAACTATAGACGAAAGATTAAAATACATATGTAACAGAAAACTAGAACGTAAAGTTAATGATCAGTTAAAATCAAACAACAGTTTAAACAGAACTCTCTAGAGGAAGCGATAAATTGCTAAGCGAAAAATCTAGCTCATGTCATAGCGTTGAGTCATTGCTATTGCTTTTCTTCTCAAATACAACACCAGTCGTGGAGAATGGTTGGCATAATTTTGGGGCTCTCGAATGTTCATTAGATTTCTTATCACCGAATTTTTGCGAAATAAGAAATGTTAAAATATAAAATTAAATATTTTTACTCAAGAAACGAAAAAAAAACAGAGACAACGAAAATCATTTCTACTCGACTCGGAGTCGAAAATCGGCGGCTTTCGATGACGATCAGATAAAAATATCGGCGACAAAGTACGCCGTGAATATCTTGGCAGTTCGTATACAGGCCACCCTAAGGATGAAAACAACATAAAACGTGAAACCCTTTCACCAAGTGTAACATCGCTTCCTGCATTCAACCGAAAACAACCACTGACAAAACTGAAAATAAATGTTGTAAAAACAAACACTGCAAAGAAATGGAGAAATATCAGAGTAATAAAGAACAAACGTTTGTACATGATGGGGAAAGAAACTTTGACTGCTGCGTTCTGAAGGGCGAACTTATTGGTTTCGGAGATGGTAGTGAACAACGTGAAAGCAAACCCATCGAGTTGGTGGTGGTGATGGTGATCACGAAATGCTTGAAAGGGCAGTGAAGTTATGGTGGAACGGTACGGTGGGTTTCCGACCAACCCAATCGTTCCGAATTGTATTCCGTAACTGTTTATCAAATGTACGATGATGCACAATGATGCACAATGTACAAATACTCAGTGCAGCGTTTGCGCTTTCTAGTTCAGTTTACTCCACATTTGCTCGTTCATCGTTCACACAGTTTCAGAAGATCGCCATTTGAAGACTGTGTTCACATGTTCCCTTAGGCAATGTTTACTCTTAACTGTCATTCGCGCCGTAGTTATAAAAGGAAGTATTGGAGGCAATAGTAGACAACTGTGATGGCTGTTGGTTGATTCGTTTGTTGCAAGGTTTTGTTTTGTTTTGTGTTTTTTTTTTCTTTTTATAGCGTGTAGGTTGTGCGTTTACCTCTGGCGGAGGACTAGATGAGCTGCCTAAGGATGATACACTAGCGCCGTCACGTCCGGTCATCAAACCATCAATATCGCATTCGGATGTCGTATCAGAGTCACTCAATCGTGAGGTCGTACTCGGTGGCGATAAATGATCGGTCGGGGTTAATATCATATCCAATTCGTTGCCAGGTTCTTTATCGTCTCTACGCAACTACGAATAGATATTTGTGAAAAATGTAATGGTTGATTTGCTTCATAGTAAAGATCAGTGTTTAGCTGCTACAGGGTGGAGGTTAAATGATCGTAACGGTGGAGCTGTAGAAATGTCTGTGCAACATGTATCCAGTACTTGATTTGTTATGCGGGATCGAGGGTAATGTGAACGGAAACCGAAAATAATTAAGACACAACTAAAGGCTTATCTCGGTTAAGCACCAGCTACTTCCGGGATCAATAATAACGAAGATGAAATGCCGACGCTCAAGCCGAGCTGTAGACTCATCAAACTTAGGTGCCGCACTCAATCATACGCTATTCTGCTTAAATCTGATATTTAAAATAACGTTAAGGATATCCGGGAGGCCACATTTCCTCCGGACAGGTGTTGTAAATGATTTAACGAGATCAAATGGCCTTACTCGAAGCATAGAGTGAGATCGAAACCGAATGACAGTTGAGAAAGAAATGGAACAAAATCTAGCATGAAGAGAAAGATCAACTGGAGGTAAAATGAACGGAACAAAAGTTGCGCAAGCGAACCTACGATGATAACTCATCAAGTTTAAGGCAAGAAGCGTAATGAATTTCGAAAGATGTTTTAAAAATTAACTATTGATCGAACGCGATCATCTTTATGTTGAAAAAGAAATGTTAGCGACAACTGAGTAAAACTGAGTAACAACTTTCATCGATTTTCCAACAGTCATTTTGAAATGCAACGTTGCCACAAAATAAGACCGTGAAAAATCTATACTTATTTTAAATCTGCGAAAAATAAGATCGAGAAAAAAGGAATCGTCTTGATTGTGTGCTTGGATGTTTCATGTAAATATAATGAGAAATGTATCGAGAAAAATTGTAAACAGACGCAGTGTAAAAACAATTTTGTTAACAGTAACGAAAAAAATTCAACTGCAGAAAGGATTCGCCCGCTGGCAAAACAGAATGAAAGAACGGAATAGAGGAGTGTTGTATAAGAAGCGAACGAGCTGGCCACTCCGCCGGCATACGTACAGTATCTCGCAGTGAGTCCTGATGTGGCTGAAGAATGTACCATTCCGCCTCATCGTCCAGCGGGTGCGTGGACAGATCGATAATTACTTCGCCAAGGAAATCGTTCGCACCGTACCGGACGTAGTCCCACACCGTAACCTGGAAGCAGGTAAGTGAGAGTTCGGATTTATCAGGCTGCCGGTTCGTCGCTTGCCGCTTCCCACCTTACCTCAAACAACCGATTGTTCAGGTCGGCCCTCCGCAGGCCTTCGTACACGAATGTCTGGCCCCAGCGTGGATCGTTCGTGAGTGCTAGGGTTTTGGTGCGACGTTTCGACTTCTCACTGCGATCGGGCAGCAGGCAGATCTGCAAAAGGGGGGAAAAATGGTATGTGTGTGATTTCGAAAAGGGAAGGCCTAGCTCTCAACACCTACCTTGACGTACGGATTGCGTGCGGCCCCGTTCCCCCTCGGGACGAGCCCATTGGCGCAGAGCACGGTCACGATCAGCTGCAGCGAGCTCGGCTCGAAGCCCAGCTTGAGCTGGACCCGCCCGCCGACGCTGTTCTCCTGCGGTACCGCCCCGGCCGGCGTCAACCGGTTGCTGTACCGGGAGTTGGCGGAATAGTTGCGCACACTGTGCAGGTCCGGCGAACCCGGCGAGGTCACCAGCACGCTCGGCTTATCACGCCGATCGTAGTTCTCTACGGTGGTGAAGGGTGGAGTGGGGGTTCAGCGGGTGAGTATAGGAAGGGTGGTGCGACACTACTTTCCACCGCTTACCGCGCACCGCGTTTGCCAAAGAGGGTAAGCGATGGAAAGCGGAGCGGAGACACACACAGCGAAAAAAAGGACGACATCCGAACGCACAACAACGAGTACTCATTCAGAACGAAAGACAGACCGAACTCATCACGAACGGATGCGCGAAACTGATTCGACCGTTTAAAAGCAGCCGAAAGTATAAACGTAACATAAGCACAAACTGAGGCCTTAGAAAAGAAAGAATCGGAAAAATAATAATAATCGGCGACTTATTTCTTCAATCCCTAATTCATTTGCCGCTTCATTTTGATGTGGTTGACCGAAACGCTGAGGAGTATTGAAACCCTCAGCCAACCGATCGATCAACTTATAGTGGAAACTACGGAAAATTAGTCGTTACATTTTCTCCCACCCCTCGAACTATCGCTACCCCGTGCGAACGATCTGCCGGAAAAGTCGAGCCCCGAGAAAGAAGGAAGAGAGAGTATAGTTACCTTGCCTGATATGGGCGCTCTCCAGCTCGATGAGCGCGGCCCGGGTAGCGCTCGGTAGCACCTGGCCACCACGTACCTTCAGCCCCAGTACATCTTCGCCGTCGAAGAGCCGTCGCTGCACCAGATGGCCAATCATTCGATTGCCATCCGACGACACTTGCCAGCTAACCGGATTCTGTGTGAGGGCCGACGACAACGACGACGACGATACCAACAGAACCGGGCAGACAGTGGTCAGAGGTGAGAGTAAAATGGGATTGAGGATACGTTTGATCGTTGGCCCGGACGGGCCTCGATGTACCGGCGGTCGGTGAACTCCGGTACATCGATCGTTTGCGAGCATGGTTTTGTGTCTATTTTCATTGCGTGATCGTGGATATGGTGTATGCAAGCTATTTCGTTTGGTTCTTGTTCTTGTTAGTTGGGATCAGGTGCATTGATTGAGGACCGTCGGTTCCGAAGGCCAAGGCCAAGGAGCAACCATTGTCCAACGCGACTCAACCACGTCGGAATGAATCCGAATTGAATTCGAAAGTCAACCGTAACCCTCCTTAGCGTGCTCGAGTATGCAACAAGCAAACATCAGTCAACAAACAGGTGTAAGTGCCCCCAAATCAATCACAATGGATCGCTCAGTACATACCAGAAAACAAATTAAATACACAAACACACACATACACACACAAAGTTTGCAACTACCCTATATCAATACACCGGAGCGACTGTTAATCGTCCATAGGAATGGGATGACAATTGTGATAGAAAACAAAACATGTAAATGCGCAAACACACATCCAATCACGTGGCCATGCAGGTACACGGTTTGGGAAAAGTGTTTCTTCCTTCTTCGATAAGAAAGAACGCAAGGAGCCGCTTCAGTGAGCATGACTCCCGGTGGAAAATGATAAGGAACATGTGCCCTCCTGGTGGTGTGGTGCGAAGGGGATGCAATGGGATTGAAAACGAAGGATAAGAATCCGATGGTACCGTCGGAATGGTTGCCAAGAGTGTCAAAAACAGCAATGGAAGCAACGATAGGAGGGTGAATTTAATAAAAATGCAGCATCCTTGATCCCTTCCGACACAAACGTGTGGCGCAATCGTAATGGAATCGAACTCCGGATAGTTTGGGATGTATTTACAAACGGAAGCTGATTGAAAAATCGATTGATGTGTTTATGTTTTCAATCTAATTGCACTCAATTACATTCCAGGGACGGTGGAATTGATGCTGGATGTTTCGGAAAGAAGAAACCACAGCCAGAAAAAACACAAGAAACTACAGCCCAGAATTAGGTCGATCCAACGACATCTTCCGCAACGGGAAGGCGCGGGTCGGGTGGCGGGATGGGGCGGCTTGATGGGTTTTGATAGCGGATGAGGAAAGCATAAACGTGACGGATGGAAGAAATAGACACACCAATTGACAAGCACACACACCCACACACACATACAGGCGCTAGGTTGCCAGCGCGTGAACGTGAACACACATATTTGGTGCGAGACAAATGAATTTTTATGTTACCCTGCGGCACAAACAACACCGGTACTCTATTGAGCATGTACATACATACAATGGAGTATAAATAGACATTGGCAAGACGTAGATAAGGGAAAGATGTGCCAGAGTGCGAGCGACACGCGGCGGGGAAGGACACCGGACGTGTGTTCTGGGAGAAGAGAGAAACAGAGATAGAGAAAACGCTACGGAGAAAGGCAAGCGGCGTGAAAAGCGATGGGCGACGGATGGTCGACGGATTGATGGAAGGATGCAAGGAGGGAGGGATGTATAAAGAGTTGGCTTAGCTGGAAATGCTCCGAGAGACATAGAGAGAGAGGGTTTGTGTGTGGCTGAATGTCGTACTAGCTGGTTCCCGAGCGTGGAGGGAACATTAAGTGACAGGCGTAATTTTACATGGTGAAAATGGCAGATGGCATAGTGGTGCGTGGGATGCGGAAGCGGCCAAGAAGTCCGCGGGGTGACATGACTGCATGGTGATCGGCTAGATTCCACACTGACGTGGAATGATTGGCTAAGCAACCAATCTTCGATTTTTTAAGCGAATAAAAACAAAAAAGCACAGTGAAGAAAATAAAATATTAATCAGTTTTCAGGAGCAGCGAACTTAAGGTGCTGCGCCTAAGGCGTTAGTTAAACACCAGACCCTGAATGGATAAAAACATAGTATAGTTTCAAGAAGCGTGTTTAGATCAAGTACCGAGTAGCATACTTGCAGGCGTAATAGCGAGGAGCAGCTTCCTTTATTACCAGTTCCGCCACCAATGTTACGTCACGACGGGCGTCCAGGGTGAGATCAACTACTGCTAAACCGTTGGCAAACGGGCAAACATGCATCGAAGCAAAGCGGACAAATCCTTAACATGCAAAGCAAAAGCAGAGAAAGAGAAGAGTGCAAGCGGTAACAGTGGCAAGCTAGAACAGTGTAATGGCGAAACGGAGGCTAAGTAAAGAAGAAACGGCAGCTAGGCGCAGCCTTGGGCCTATTGCTAACGTAGGCGCGGTGTAAGTTTGTACTAAAAAAACCGAACAATCACATAAACTATCGAACCAACAGGCTGCGTGCGTGTGCGTGCACTTCCAGGCGCCCAGGAAGTGTCCTCAACCGTTGCTCCTAGACAGCGCAACCGTGGATTGGATTGGTCCGGAAGAAGTGAAGGCGCAGGCGTACGTTGTCTCCACAGGCCTGTCCACGATCTGGTGCGTTCTGCGCGACACTGAACAGTGGCGTCGAAATGTTCTACTGAATGGGGAG
>KE525004.1:101260-117628 GCA_000441895.2 Anopheles sinensis
ATTGCGTCGCAAGAATGTCGGCGTTCGGCCGGACCGAAATGTGCCTAGGCGTCAAACACCAGGCGTCTCCATCGGTTGGTGTTTTGTGGAATTGCCGTGTTACAAACATTACTAATCGGCACAAAACAAAAATAAACGAACTAAAATATTTTGGTTCATTTAACTGAAAGCTATTTAAACAAAACATATTATCAAGAGAGGGCAGTGGCATGCAAGTGCGACGAATAATTTCCACCAGGCGTCCCCATCCGCCGGGGAAAATGGGAAACTATCGCACGTCAAAGGCAGCGTTGGCATCACGATCGCACGAACAAAAGAAGTTTTGCTCCTGAAAGCCATACAAACTGTGCAGGCAGGCAATGATACGGTGCCCGGAACTGAAAGGCTGCACTGATTGCAGTGCAGTCGATGGAAAGCTGCCGCAGGGGAATTACAAAAAGCTCATACACACACGTACACACGCACACACTGTGTATGGGAGACTACTGCAATCTTATCGGAAAAAGATGACGACGGTGAGGATGATGATGATGCTGCTGCCGATGGTAATGAAAATGGGCACAAAAATCTGGCTACAATCAATAGGCGATAACAACTCCCCTGCCGGAGGCGCCGGTGCCCTTCGGTGAAACGCTCCAGAAACCTCAATTTACCAGCACTAACGAACCAACAGCACTCACCCTGGAAGGAAGGCAGTCCCATGGGAGGGGGAGGGTCTGCACCGAAGCGTGTCTCCGAGTCCCCATTTTTCCTTTGCCGGCCGGGAGCAAGTTCACATTATTACTGTTATGGTACAGACCCCGCCGTCAATAATGCAATTTATAACGGGCGCAATAATTTACGAGCGCTCCGATGAACAAGCACCAACGGCACAGAAATAGGCCACATGGGGAGGGGCCGACGACGGGGAGCCCGAAAATAAAAGATACTGCAGTGGAACAGATACTGCCGATGTTCGCTACTGATACGTTATGGGTGCATGAGGGTTGATACAAGCACATGCAAGCGAAGGGTAATTGCAACCCGCACGGGGTCACTGCAAGTAAATGGCCGTGAGGCACTGAGTGCCGTCGAGGGCGCTGGAGCCCTGTCCCCTACCTTGGAATTGTGGAGGGGCATTGCATTCGCCCGACAAATGAGTCTCCTCGCAGGGAAATGGTAGCTTACGGGGTTTTCTTTCCAATTTTAGTTGAACAGAAATCTTCCTTCTTTCTTTGCCCACCCTCGGGTTGTTGGTAAGAGGGCACGTGGAAAATTACAGGCCAATGGGGAGTTGAGGAGGCAAATGCAAAGGAAGCCAATTGACAGTGCAATGGAACGTGCTTCATATAGGACACGGGAGGCAAGCCGAAGAAGACGAAACGAAGGAATGAAAAATTTCGCCATTACAGTGGCAGACCGAAAACCAGAAAGTCAGTCGGAGGACAAAGTCGTACAAAGCAACCCCCAACCGCCAGACGACAGCGACCAGGCGTCTCCATCGAGTGTTCACAACTAGCGCTGAATCTTTCTTTCCATTTCTTTGTTTTGTCTTTGGCTACCACCTATTGCATTCCTTTCCTTAGTTCGCGCTGTAACGTGCACGTTGTAAAAACACCCGTCCCGGTGGAAGGGGAAGAAGCTGCAGCACGTCAGTCGGACGACGAACGAACCGTCGGAACCGTCGGAACTGTCGTCCTGACCTACAAAAACCTTCGCAGAACAAAGCGAATTAGAGGCGACGAATTAAAGACGCGATGGTCGGACGTCGTGGCTGCGCCGTTGTATGGCTGCCACCGAGTGCACCAGCGGCCCCAGTGCTACGAGCTGAGGGTTTGCACACACTCTAACCGACCTGATGGCCACCGACATATGGGGTGAGAGACTAGACGAATAAATTTCCACCACTACGCTGTGTGTTGACAGCGAATCCAAGGCTCACGTGAGCCCCGTTTGATGCATTAGAAAAGAAAAGGTTCCATCGTTTGACGTTTTCGGGCAATGAGTTAGAAGGTAATTGCATGAAATCCATTTTTATAGAGATTAAGGACGTGCTTTTCCACACTCGACATTGTTCCAGATAAACTCCTACGCTGAATCATCCTTTAGAATGGCAATCAGCAGTATAAAGTGAGATGGAAAGAGAGAGACCTTTTTCCTCAAATAAAGTGGAGGCGTACGTAAAAGGTTCATCATAGTTTGAGCTGCGGTTTGCCACGTGGTGACAGACACTTCATTCATCAAATTAACTGCCATCACGGTTCCAAATGTCATCGACATCCTACGCTGGACGAAAACATCGTCCTCTCATGGTGAGGAATGATCGAGAAGCCCGAACGAATGCCCACGCAAAACACACACACTCGGTGCACATTTAGATTGTGCTAAATCTCTGTACTAACCCGCAAACTCGATCCGAGTATCAGCATGACATGAGCTCACAACTCACATTGGATGGATAATTTTCGAAAGGCCATCGTTTGTTTTATTTGAGTGGGGTTGATCGGAAAAGGAAGCTTCCACAATTTATAGCTAAGAAATTTAGCTTTCCGAAGTAAAACACAAACAAACTGAACAGAAAAATTCAACGGTGGAACAACCAACACTGGCGAAGTTTATCTAATGTAAACCCGGGGAAGGATGGGGCGACAATTATGTTTAATGGCTTTTAAAGTTTTGGAAAAGGGTCGTTGAAAAGGGACTCCCAAATTAGCGCAAGTAAAGTAACTGTCGATACCAGCAGCAGATAAACTACTAAAATGTGTTTCCGTTTCTTCGAACTACGGCCGATGGGAAGAAGGGAAGAACGCCGAAGGAACTAAGAAAAACAGTACGATGTTTTGGTTGGAAAAAAAACTAAACACAAATAAAATTGCACAAAACACAGGAACCGGTACTAGCAGTACCAACGCTAGCCGCAACGTGGAAACTAAAACGGTTCGCAATGTTAAGGAAAAAAGGAATGCAATCGCATCCTTTTTTCCTTCTCCTGATAATTTGGGAAATTTTGGCAACCAGAGGCCTATCTGGTGCCTCAATGATCGAGATCGAAACAAGTTAACGCACACTCACACACGTACAAACACACACGCACACGTTACAACATCGAACTTACCTTCGAACTCCGGCGTGGAGCGAATGTCCTCATCGGAGCTGCTGAAAGATCGCTGCTGGGGCAGGTAAGGTCCACCGAGCGGTCGCTTGTGCGATTTGGTCGGTTCCGGTGGAAGATGCATTCCTCCGCCACCTCCCCCACCAACGCCCCCGCTGCCCATACCGCCGCTACTGTGTCCGGAGCTGGACTGCAGCGACTCGGCGTAGTGCTGCTGCTGGCGCGGATGCACCAGATGGGGATGCGTTCGCATCAGGTCCTCTATTTCACTCTGCATTGGAAAAAGTTGGGAAGGCAAAAGCACATAAAAAGCAGAATGAGTAACTTTAGCTGAGCAAACCAATGCAGCACGTTTAATTGGAAATATTAAGGTAAAAGCTGTTTGTGAATGCTCCTTAAAATAAATCGTTTCGTTGCCCGTTCGGTTTCTATGTCATACTTATCACTCGTAAAAACGTATAAGAGTAAACTGTTTCAGGTTTAGAGCGAATTTTAAATTCAGTCCTTTCAAGAACAGTTGGACTGAAGCATGTTTTCGTAGATACTAAACTTTTTAGTATCAGCAAGAATTACAGCATCGCATATACAAAAATTAAACTAAAAGGAACCGAGGAAACTGTCCACCACTTCTATGATGCTCAGCATATTGCATACCTGCAGGCGGTAATATTTGATTTGCTAGGGTTTTTCGAAAATCGATTCTGATGCTAATTCCGAATGCTTCGTTTCTTTTTGAAGAATGAAAATTGTTAATCATTTCTATAAATTGTTCAATTCTTCTCTACAGTAATAATAAGAACGCCTCTTCTTGTATATTGCCTTTTTTCAGTTGTGATTCAAAGATGTGTAGCTGTTGTTTAGTTGTTTTAGGCAGTGAAAATTGTTTGATAAAGTAAGTAATTCCTTTCCACTCCACCTACCTGGTAGTAGCTGGGATCCTCGTGGCCATACCCTCCACCACCGGCGTGCGTGATGTGCACCTGCGGCGTCATCGAATGCTGTCCACCTCCACCGTAGGACCCCATTCCGGCACCGCCAACTCCTCCACCGCCCCCTCCATGCTGCATCGGTGGCTGGGGGAGCTGCGAATGGTGGCCTCCGTAGCCACCGCCGTACCCGCCTCCTCCCGGCTGTCCGTACATGCCCGGTCGCCCCATCTGCTGCATGCGACCCATCTGCTGCTGCTGCTGCTGGTGTTGATGGCCGGGCGACATCATCATGTCCACGCCGTCCGACTGCGATAGTCGGCGGGTTGGCGGATCCTGCTGGCTGTACTGCCGACGCAGCTGACTGTTGGCCCGCTGCATCGGGTTGTTCTCTTTCTCAGCCGCGCTGCGCGCCCGTTCCAGCTTTGGCCGTTTGTCGGATGGATCGTGCGGATCGAGCATCGTTTGGGGAAGCGACTGCGGAGGCAATACAAAAAATGGACGCGTCAAACGATTTCTTGCTAGAAAAGAAAACCCCCGTGCGGCAAACTTACCCGTGGGTCACCTTCCTGCCTTCGTATCATCCCGTCCGGGCTGGTGCTTTTGTTCATCCACTGACCCGTTTTCGACAGCAGCTCTTGCTTTTTCCGACACACTATGCATACCCATATTACCTGGAAGCACACGTATGCAAACATGTTTGTGGATGTAAAATTTTATGAATCATTCAAAAGAACCATCCATGATGCTGATTCGTCATGTGCTGACTCACAGACAATTCTGAGTTTAAAGGTCAAATTATTTAAGTGTAATCCCGACAAATCTAAATAATAACGAACAAAGAGTCTTTGCTGGGTTGTAAAAAAATGACCGGCTACTAAAATGCGCACAGAATTTATCATGTGAGGCTTATAGAAGATGTAATCTATCTTCGTCAACATATTGGATAACATATTTAAAAAATATCTTGATACTCTCAATGGATGAAATAAATTTGATTTGAAAACAGTTTAATTTACTTTATGAAACCATAAACAATCATCCACTAAAAACACTGACTGCTAGAGACGCTAAAGAAATTTGAATATTATTTAAACAAAGGATTGAATTAGGAAAGGATTGTGCAAACATTATTTTAACGTTTTTCTTAGTGTTACAGAATAAAACGCAAGATATATTAATGATCATGTTAAAAATCGTTAAATACATTAACCGTCACTTGCTCAACCGGCTTCTTGGGTAGCTTTTGTTTTGAAATAACTTTTGATTGGATTATCGTATCGACATGAAACTTTTAGAATGCCTGAAAAAAGGAATTCCCTATCGTTTTGCTGAGATTTTTTTTATAAAGGAATGTAAATAATTTTTTTTTAGTTTTTGGTTGATAACTCTCATCAGTTAAACCTGCTACGCGGGTAGCTAATACATTTTGTATGGGAGATTCCGTTCTCCTGCACTTCAGACCAAAAATCTTTATATTGAGATGTTGGATCGATTTGATTTTTTCAGTCAAGGTACTTGAAGATGTTTTCCAAAATATTTTATGACTTTCATAATTTTAATAATTCATTAAGTATATTAATTTGAGTCTCCAAAAATTTCACCTTTCACTTCTACAATCATCTGCCTGTTTGGTTCACACATTTTACATAAAAGTTGGCATTTTCTGTATTTCAGTATGCATATCTTTGGTCTTGGTCTGTAAATATTAAAAATTCAGAAAGGATTCATTCGTGCAGAAACACGAATCCTTTAACTTAAGCAACTATACCTTAAGTTTAAGTAACACATAATTTTGTTGAGAAAATGTTCGCCACAAACAGGGTTATTCATCCGCTTCTATTCGACTATTTGTGTGAGTCGACGTATAATAATAGTTAAAGAACAGTGAGAGTGATGAAAAAACTCAATCCTTAAATTAGATAAAACTGAACAGAAACATAAAAGAATTATTAGAAAATCGATCTGACATCTCAATAAAAAGATATTTTGACGAATGTATCTATGGTTGAACGGATTGAAGGTTAAAGATACCATTTTAAGAGATTTTTTAAGCAACGTGTTGGTTATTCATCTCGAGCAAGGATTCCTATCATCAAACATAAATTTTGGCAACTAAAACCGTCGATGTAAGTGGTTTGTGTCGCAAATATCACTCGTTTGCTGTAACGACTCATAAACTTTGAATTCTTGTGTTATGCGGTTTGAGGATCGTTTATCATCTCTCTGTCCCTTAAAAATGTGTGCTTTCATGAGAATAGGAGCTTGGGGTACAGGCAATTCCAATCATCACATGGCCTGCCACTGGATCTCCTTCGGTTGCCGACACACGAGTCGCTGCCAACGCTCAAAACTCGGTGCGTATCGTAAATTATTAACCGTACGCCAAAGCGGCACGCGAGTTGGCACAAGCTTCCCAGCTTCGAGGGGTGGGTTTCCTGATTCCGTTTCACTTGCCGCAGCTTGGGGAACACACGTGCTTCGCATCAGCTACGGGTTTGCGAGCACATCTGGGTCAACTGGCAGAAAATCCTCCCACCGATCGAGGCACGCCCTGGACGTAATGAATGGAGCGTTTTTTTATCCCACCCAGCAGGCAGATATTTCTTGGTCCTTCTTGCCCGAGAGCCTTTGCCTGTTGGCAGCCAATGCCAGCCAAATTTCCGGTGCCAAACCGAGTAATTATTACTTTCCACCAAACGCTAGACCAACTTCTTCCCGGCCAGACGTAATCGATCGCACGTCGGGATATGGGTAGGAGTAAAAAGCTTTTTGAAAATCTGTAAGTCATCGCAAGAAAGCCATTGTTAAACAGAGGGAAACGTTAAAGCGCTCCAAATAATGGCTGCGTCCAGCCAGTCCCAGTGCTTCAGATTTTCGTCATATTTCAACCAACACACTGTCCAAGACGCCACCCGACCATCATTTGGCGGCTACGAAGACGTGCACGCGCTACACCCTTCGCCCGTTCCGATTTGTTAATCCGTTCGAATCCGGCCGCTCTTTTGGGACCATCCCTTCTGAGCATTGACAAAAATCGGCACCGCTTCGACAGACTCCCAGGGAGCGCGAAGAAGAAGTGAAAGCATAAGAAAGAGCACAGAAGAAGGAGGCCTCGCGCGTAGCATATGCGAATCGAATGTTGAGGACAAAAAACAAGAAGAAGGAAGGAAAAAAAAGACTAGGCACCAGCATTCTGGGCGCCTATGCTGATGAGCACCAGCAGACAAGCAAAAATGAAGCTCGTGTCTACTGACTAAAGGAAAAGCCGCTGAAGAAGACAAAAGCGAGCGGTGGTGGAGAAAAAGGGGGGGGGGATGAGGAGGTGCATGGCGTTGCGTTGATAATAAAGACAAAAATGGGCAACATGGAACCGAAACAACCAGACGGCTAAGCCGAGCTGCTAAGCAGCAAGCCAAGGAGCAAAGAGTTGGATGACTTGGGCGGCGAAATAGTACGAGCGGGGGGCACTTAAAATTATGTTCAGTTATATAGCTGCACGAGTGCAATAAGTTTTCCCCCGACCGAGCCCCGGGGATGCTCCTACGCAGCATCACGAGGCCGGTAGCGTCGAATTCCTATCGGCCCTAACTGTGTGGCCATTATTTCGCTTTCTTATTTCCAACCGCGTTGCTGTGCCAAAAGATGGAGCCAGCAGAAATTATAACTCATGTAAATTTCCCTAAACGGGCGTGCGGTGCCAGTGGAAAGTCCGGCCGGTCCCGCTGCCAAGGGCGAAGGAGGGCATGAGCATCGCACTCCATTGTCTTCGGCGAGAGCCATTTTATGAGGAACGGCCCTGGCAGCGATGCCTCCGATTCGCTATTCAGCGAATCCACGCCATTCATTGGTTCATAAATCAAAAATCAATCTTAGAGCAAAGCTCGCGGGGAGACGCGTTCGGGCACATGAAGCCCGAAGCCAGGCAACGAACCGAAATGACGTCATTTCATTCATTCGCCTTCCGCCTTAAGATTGAGGCGCGCGGGAGGGTAGAGCAAGGCAAGCAAGGAGCCGCACGAATGCGACCGTTTTGGGACTGCGAGCAGAATTTTCATCTTCGATGACTTTCCATTCCGATGTAACGCTCGCCTTCCGCCGGGTGCGCCTGCTCACTCGCTTTTTCCATCTCCTCGCCACCAACCTTGTACGTTTGTTTATGCGCTACGCATATTTGCCGAAAAGTCTCCCTGCTCTGCTGGGAAACCTTTTCTAGGAAAATCCACAATCAATAGCGCTTAGCGAGGAGCGGGTGGCTTCGGTTACGCGTACACACCGACATCAGGGTCGGATATGACGGTCAACCGGAACAGTCACCTTGCGGTGATCTTTCTTTTACTTTCGATAGCTGCTTCCGCAGTATCTGATGGAAGATACCGTATTTGTGTGAAAATAAACACGAGAGTGCTTTGTAATTTATCTGACTCTGATAGTATTTATGTGTTTTACAGTACTCTGATGGCATTTCAATCATTGAATTTGAATCAATTTGACTCTGATGGCATTTATGTGTTTTACAGTAAACTTTCGAATATACTCATCATAAGGTTTGTAATTTCCTTGAAATGGTGCAAAGATCCACACTCCAAGAGGAGAATGAAATGTTTAATTGGTTTGATTGGACTGACAGTGTGTCAAACATTGTCAAAAATTAGAATTAGTTTATGATTTACAAAAACATTAGATATCTGTCTCATATGACAGCGTGGATTATGCTTTCTGTTTTGTTGATTTTATTCTAATAAATATTGAATCATGAGAACTGATGTTTATGTCTAATTGGGAATTTTGCGGTACGAAACAAACACTGCGCAGTCAAACACAAGATAAATATATAACAGAATTAAGTCGTTTTGTTTATTCAAGAGGTATTGACTGGCAACGGGTTAAGATATTAATTTCCTTTCGGTTAAATTTTGCACTACATTTGCATGAGTGGAAGTTTAAACGCATTTAAGACACAATCAAATCGTCAGATACAAATTGTCACTTTTAATGAAATTAAGATCTCGCGTGTGTGAATTGTTTTTCATAACAAATGATCATTTAAGTTAGACTTTCAATTGCACTCGAAAAGTGATTTCAATTCCTGCTATTACATTCTGTAACATTAACTTCTGTCAAGTGCAATTTAAACGCTTCATTTATCATGCTACACATTCGACAACAACAAAACACCTCGAACGATGTTTGCACTTTGCATAAGAACGGTGGAAGCGAAACGAAAAAAAAGAACAAAACTAACCAACCAGCATGTTTATCACCAATAAAACTTTTCAGCGTGTGCAAGTTTTCGCATTCGGAACCTCCGGGGCTCTGGCGCACCCCACCTGCCTCCCAGCTTACCTTATTGTTGCGAAGAGTTACTTTGCCACCGCATTTGGCACAGCAGCGGATGTTGCAGTAGTGGCAGATGTGCCCTATACCGTCCGCGAACTTTGTCTTGAGGCAGATGTGGCACGTGGCCTCCAGCTCGACGCCCGCCTTCTTCTGCTGCTCCGACTTCTGCCGGATGGAGTCGACGAGCGTGGCCACCTCGTCCTGCTTGCGGCTGTTGGGATGAAAGGGGGTTGATGAAGAATAAAAACATGTTTAAACAGATAAGTTATGGTGAAAACTGAGGTTTGAAGTTCAAGTGTTCTGGGTGGCAAATCAAAGTTTCACTCAAACTGGCACGCATCAAGCAGGGTCGGAATATTTGGTAACATTTTTAAGACCCATTTTAGAAAACTCTAACAAGCATGTTTTAATTCATAGATAATTGAACGATGTGGTGTAATTTTGGGGAGGAAAACGCAACGATCTGGGCATTCAGCAACGAAACCTTGCGAAGTGTTTTTTACCACTTGCATGGTAGCTGCAGTAATTAAAACCATTTACGCCATGCTTCACGCATTTCCGCGCACTTCTCATGCATAAATGAGTATTTAATTTATTTTCCAATCAGTGCTCAATACGGCGTTCGATCATTTGCCAGTGGAATGAACAATATTTTCTCCGTTTTATTTCTGGTTGCTCCATGATTGAGTATCGATATCAACATCCATGGAATGCAACGATTGAAACCTGTCAAATGTATTGATAATTATATTTTCCATGGAGGTGTACAGTACCAATTTGTAATTCAAGACCTTAGCTAATTACATTTTTTATTGAAAAAAAATAAAGCTATCCATTTATAAATATCTGGTGACAATAACTAAAAGTAATTGTTGTTAAAATCCAGCTTTTAATATTCTAATTGACCTTTTATGTTTCTTACATTTTTTTTTTGCTAAAATTTAATGCTCGATCGTTCTCCCCCCGGCAGTACAGTATTGAAATTAACTCCACTTACCGCATGATTTCATTTTCCCGCTCTTCCTCCTGCTTCTGCCGCATCATCACACCTTCGATGATGGCGCGCTCCTCCTGCGTCAGGTGCGATAGATCCGGCATGTCGGCCATATTGCTTGTAGCTGATGCTGTTCACTTTGCCCGACCCGAAGAAGGATGAAAAGGCTTGCTCTCTCCGAATATCGTTCTACTGGAACTAAAACACCACCACTCGTGGTACGCTTCCGCACCACGAAAACGTTCACGGTGCTAGTATTCACTTCCCTTTGTCAACTTTTCATTCAAAATTCATTACAACGTGCACTATAGTTCATAAACTCACTTCGTTGCATACACGTGTCAATAAAGATGGTTTACACGACCTCGTTTGCGTCCAAACGCTCTTCGAAAAAAAAATGTATGCCCCACCACGTGACTGTTAACAACGAACACCAAGTTTTTTCTTCCTTTCCTTTTTCCTTTTTTATCGTGTGTTTTTAATAGTATCGTGAACTTTTCACCACTGATTTTGCATCCATTTTTGTGCGCCGATAACAATACTCGCCGGTTGTGTGCACCACGCGAACCGTACGAACTACTCCTTTCCGGGTCGGCTCGGGCGCCTTGTGCTGCACCGTTCTGCTGTTCGAGCTCGTTTTCATCGCGCCCCGCCGCTTCGGAGCCCAACGGCGCACACTAATTGCACACAATTGTCGCACGAGCAGCATCCGACTGGCTTTTTCTTCTTGCGGTACAGATCGGCCAGCGATGGCGCTCCGACCAGACGGCCGCACATGCCGTCGCACGGTTCGGCGGCTGACTGCACCCACCCACTCGCGTTCGTCACTCGCCTGGCGTCACTGGCGTCGAGTTCGCATACGCCCGGCTTACGGCCTCGACTCGCGATCACTCCCGGCGCGACACGGACAACCCACACTACTGGCTCGGCGGTGGCGGCACTTACTGCGGTGGCGGCTGCAGTGTCGTCGTTATCGTCACCGTTGGCTACACTGGAGAATCGAATGTCGCGGTTGGTTTGGGTGAACATCTTCTCAGCGCGCAGCAGCTTCTCGGTCCGCCGTGAGCTCGTCGGTCACGGCAGGCGGGAACCGCCGGCTAGTGGCTGAACGGCTGCAACGTCGCCACCGAGCCACGGCCACGTCAGGACGGGTGATGTCGACAACGGGTACCCAGCACGACACGTCGCAGTCGCCCGAAATGCATCGTGAAAGGATTAGGCGCGCGTCAACTTCGGGTTTTTCCGCAACGATGTGCACGAGGGATGGAGAGAAAATTATTTATTTACAACGTGATATTAAATTGAACGAACTTTAGCACAAATGCTCTTAAATAAATAAAAAAATATTGAAGAAGTTTTCGATGTAAAATGCTTCAAACAATGTTCCACAAGCAACCAGGCGCCTCCATTCGGCGACGCTGAAAAGGACTAGGCGCCTCCATTCGGCGACGCCGAAAAGTACTAGGCGCCTCCATTCTCCGAAATTAATGCAACGATCAAGTGAGATCACGCTGCTGCCGTGTTTTCGAGCGGCTGTAACCTTCATTGATCCCTACTTATCCTGTACGTCACGAGCTGCCGTGCCGTTGGTCGTACACAAATACGAAATCACGAACACCACCAACAAAAACGGCACGGTTCGTCACATGGACCGCACACAACGGAACGCTTTCGCCTTGTGCACGTCCATGCGAGTGTACGCGTGCGTCACACAAACCGCCCGTCTCGCGGCTCGACCGCTGGCAAATCTAATGACAGCCACTCACACCGACAGGGCGGCGAGCTTTCCTTCCCGCACGCAAACATGCAAACAGGCGAAAAACGTTTTCCAGTGCTCGGAAAAGAAGCACAAAAAAAACCCCCCGGAAAGCCCCACACCACGTTCGGATGGTCGAATCACTTACCGCACTGTCAATTTTCCTACCAAGCTTTGGGGCTCCAAGCGGGCAGCATGTCTTTGCCGCTTGTCTCCTCGGGCCAACCTACCACCACCACCATCGCTTCTACTAGACCTACCTCAGCGGAAAGCAAATGGAAAGTCAATTTTCATTATCGGCGCATGCTCCGATGAACTGTGAAAAATTCGAAAGAGTGCGAAAGAGTACACTAGAAAAGTGCTTCACAATCTCCTCCATTAAACCAATCGTGAGCAACGGGGAGGGAAACTGGAGCGAGGTGGAGCGGCACGGGGTGAGCATTTGAAAACACAATTTGAGTAGTGACACACAAGCGGGAGGGGGGAAGGAAAAACAATCGCAAACGTGAAATATTGCAGTGAGCAAATGTTTTCAACAACTCCGTGAGCCGCAGATTCACCATGAATCGAACAATTTAGTTCACCTCACCAAAGTGAGACGGCGAAGAAGCGTACTTATGGAGAGTTTTGAATTTTTCCCAAAAGTGTAATAACCATTTTTAATACCTTTATTCGAAGGTTTATCGGACCTAACTGTAGGAACTGATTTCCTATTTTATTTAGAGCTTCACTGTGAGTAATGTTTATCCATCTTTGCGTCATGTAATAATAGTTACCTGATTACTTCCCAACCAAAACTGCCTTACGGAGGATAGAGCTTTGATATCGATTCCATTTTATCCACATTCGCTTGCAGCGCTCGACAACACAACAGACGCTAACAAAGTTCACTACAAACATTACAACGACGTTTACACCAAACTGATTTCACCCGTCCACTTCCGATTGGCGTAGCTTCTTCAGCCGGGTGATATTAAAATTCGTTGTAGTAACCACTCGAACCGTACACGGGACGTGACCTCATAAACCGCACCAGACCGAAGCGACTCTTCGGCGGGCGTCGGAAACCATATGTTCAAAGTAAACACTACCCGTAAGGTTGTTCCACACGCTGTGAACCGAATCTACCGATTTCTGCTTGTAATTTATCAAACATTCACACAAAAAGAAAACCCCGCAGCTGCTCGTTTTGAGGATCACGGTTTAAGGAGCGCAACATATCGGTCGTTCCGTCAATTCGACTCCGCCGCCACAACTTCACTTCATCGCGCACTGATACCACCAATACCAGTAGTGGCCACCGCCTCCACCGTCTGCAAGCCAGCGCCTCACCAACACCTCCATCGTGGGCTGACGATTTTCATCCAGCTGGTGCAAAGCGTCTTTGTTCGACCACCGATGGTTTCACGCTTCCCACAACTTGTCACCGAACACTGCTTTCACTGCACTTCACTGGCCCTCGGGGAACGTCTTCGCCGTATGGTATTGCTTTATTTTACAGTAGAAACTACCACTGGACGCGAGGGAATGCAACTTGTTACTTTACTATAAGAAAGAGGGAAAACCATTGGGGAATAAGTAATAGGAAGACAATGTAAAATAATTCATAATCGACCATATGGACACGAGCAAAAGACAGGATAGTCTCCGTAGTTCTATGAAAAAAAGCCTTCCATAGACTGTACAACTTAAGACGGTAAAAATAAATTGTTAGCGAAAACAGCACCTTCTATATGTAACAATACAAGGCGTAAAAATCGTTCACTTTGATTTGGAATCCCACACTATTCTTGAACCAATTGAATTAAGTTTATCAACAATCTCACCACTGACTAATCACTTTGGTTCACATCTTTCGAAATTGCACTCGAACTCAATATGCAACAATTGACCCACGTCGAAGAGGGATTTCATCATGGAAATTCTTTCGATTGTTTCTCTCCACGGACTGATACACCAAAGTCATGCCGATGCACGCTGTGATTCTCCGAGTGAGTGTGAGCTGCAAAACTCACCAAGGATGAGAAGGCACCATTTATGTGAAGTATTTTTCCACCCTTCCCCTTAGTGATTGACACAATAGTTTACATTCGACCACATGCCATTCGATCGATTGCAAATTGTTTTGCGAATTATTCCGATTGAAACGATGCAACAACATCGGTGACCACACACACATACAAACGTACGAAAAAATGGTTTAATCACCCACCGCTTTCCACTTGACTCACGAAGTGCAGTGATAGTACGCAACTGTTAACACCACCAGTACCACCACAATAAATGTTATTCTTGTACACAACTCACAGTTCACTCGTTCGACCAAAACTGGCACATGCTCGTCATCGTCCTTTCGTCACCACTTTCACTACCTCAGTACATGAAGGTATTCTTATATATACTCGTTAATGTTTTTTTCTCGTCTTTTCTCGTCCACATTGCTGTGACTTTCCCCACGTAAAAAAATACTCCAGGCACGGCTAGTGAAGAATCGCGATACGCCCGGAGACACGCTTTTCACGCAATGGCAATGAGCTCGTGAGTCCCCTCGAAGGTGGTGGAGCACGTCGGCGGAAATAGTACGTTGCGTGTGTGCCCGACGGCGTGCTCTGAAACGCTGGTGCCCATCGTCTTCTTCAAACGCAACGTCACGGCGTTAGAAATCGAGCGGAAATGGTGACTAGCGTTTGGGTTTTGGGCAGGACGGCAAACGTCAGGCGCTGAGCCATTGTGTTTGTGCGCGTGTGTAGAGCGTCGAGCTGTCGGGAAAGGAATCGGGAAAGGACTCACTGCTGCTGCTACTGATAAGGGCTGCCTTTTCGCACAAAAAGGGGGCGAGTAATTCTTGTACCGCAGCGATGCAATGCAATGGAACGTGAGAGAAGAAAGAATATGAAGGAATTGGCAAAACGATGTACCGCAAGTGGCGTGTTCGGCGTCTATTAGGATAGAGTTGGGAATTTCGGGTGGAAAAGATGGAGCAGTGTTTTAAAAACTAGATGGAAAAGACACTGCCATGCTACGATGCACTAGATCCTCGGTTCCGGAAAACCTACCAATCATATATCATACACACAAACGAGCACGGAACGACGAGTCCATCTCACCTTGGAGGAAAATTGTCTCTCAAACGTGAACTACCGTCACTCGCTTTTGCAAAGCTTCAAAGTCAAAACTGAACAGCGACATAATACAGCAGAAAACGGTTCCACTGTTGTTACTTTTTGGGAGGGGTTATCTTGTTTTTTTTTGTGGGCTCCCCTCTTTTTTTCCTCAACGGACACAAGTATTCGCGCATCGATATTCGCCAGTCCGCGGTAGCGCTGTACGTGTGTCTGTCTCTGTGTGTTTATCTGTGCGTGGCGGTGAAGATAAGTTGCCATGCTCGTTGGGGTCACCAACACCATTAATGCGCTGGTATCCCTCGCACCGGAGGAAAAAACGGGGGGGGAGCCACGATATCGTCGAACGAAAATGGGGGAAAACTTTGCACCGCGATACGAAAAACCAGCATGGAAAGGATGAAGGAAGGAAAGAGATGGACAACGATGGGCGGGAAGGGTAGCCGGAAAAGGCAGCGGCGGAGAAAGTGTACGGTTAAAAGTAGCTCTAACGGTGGTTATGATGGCACGGTGTGCTGGTGTTGCACGTTATGTAGGTCAAAATGTGGTTCTTGCCGTTACACTGCATGATCATAATTTGGCGTGCGATTTATGGAGTAGTTATTGGCGAGCCGTAGGCAATCGTAAGCAAAAGTACCGAAAGGAAATTCCCAACTTTAAGTTGAGGAGCAATTCAAATTAGATTAGAAAAATTTAAATCAAAATGAACTCCTTCTGAAACTCCCAAAGCGTCAAGTTGAAATGAAAATTGAAGTTGAAGTATGTACATCTCTTTTTGTCGAGGAACAAAGATATTCAGTATTTGCACATGAAATAGATTATGTGAAAGTGACAGATACTGCTTTGAGGTTTCAAAGTTCGTTGTACAATTTTTCCTATTTTGATTTTTTTAGGTTGTACCAGTCTATTTCCTCTTTTCAACAATCCGTTTCTTATTTGATGGTTTCATGGTTAGTTCTTTTGGAACGCCGAAATTCTATTTTGATGGTAATTTCAAAGCAATAATTTTACTGCTGTATGTTCTAAATTTCTTACGATGTTAATGTAAATTCTTTTTCCCCAGACCTTTCGTAGCATTAGCAGTAAATCGAAGAGCTCGGTATGAAAATTAAAATGATTCTGTATGTATTTATAAAGCC
>KE525004.1:117648-132389 GCA_000441895.2 Anopheles sinensis
ATTTTTATGGTACTTTCAAAGTAATTATTTTACATAATGTATATTCTAAATTTCTAAATAAAATACCAAGCACTTGGTATGAACATTAAAAAGATTATGTATGTATTTATAAAGCCTAATAACTCTCTTATGGAAACACAAATATGTGCAGGGTTAGAAGACGGACGTACCTCTATTCAATGGAATGGCCACAAATGGATAAAACGAGCGAAATTCATAAGGTATACCAAAAGGGACACGTAAATCTAACTCGCATCTTTATTATCCTTCTTTGGCAACTCGTAAGACAATGATAGGCTATCGATCAGTTGTGTTGGAAATCAATTTTACACCACCGAACGATGACAGCAAATCTGATAAAACCCAGTTTCCGGCAACAGCTTTCACCAGCAACGGTGATCACATCTGACCACCGCCAGCCCGATATGATTTAATTTGTTAAATCTGTCCACTCGCCTGCCGAAGTCGAACCCCGTATGGACGGTCACGGCTCGGCAGTAGGTTAATGGAATAAAAGCAAGATGTCAGCCTGCAAGCGAGCCCGAACGTGTCGGTAACGGAAGACAAAAGCGTAACGTGACGCCGGTGATGCAGAGATGCAGAGTGACCAACCGGGAAGTATAACGGGACGGTCCTAGTTTCCCCATTTTGAGCCTGGGTTCAGGAAGTCAGTAGTATCGGAAAAGAAGGCCAGGTCCGGGAGTGATCTTCACTCACCTTGAATCTATTAACCTTCTTTATATCCCGTTTTATGACACTTTCCTTCATGGCTACTGTGCTACCAGCGGTGCAAACTGGTCGTCCTGGCACTATCTTTGCTTCCATCACTCCTTGGACAGCTTGAGCCATTAACGTGGACCCTCTTTCAACGTCGTCTTCGCTCGAAGGCTGGAGTGTGTGGAGTGTGCGGGCTAACGTGACACTAATTCCATCACTAAGTAAAATTATTCCACATACCCGCACACACTCACACACACTCACACACGCCACGTACAAGCATCCGGTTCCCATCGCCGTCACGCCTCGTTCCGAACACGGCTCCACGGAATTGTCCACCTTCGTTCCACCCTTTGTGTGAACCCGTCCGAGATGAGCCCGAGACGAGTCGTACAGCAGCTCCTTGCAACGACGACGAGCTGTAGGGTGGGGGGGGCAGGAGGAGCCCAGCCTGCCAAGGAGCAAGCGGAACATCCGGTATGTGTGTGGGCAGTGGGCCCCATCCTTTCCAGCGTCACACAATGGTGTTCCTTCCTCGCGCGCGCACAATCCCAGGATTCTTCGCACACACACACACACACACGCCCGCAAGCTTGTCTCTTCTATCTAGTCCGAGTCCTTTTCTCGCTCTCTCTCATCGCTCGCATCGCTTGCTCTTGCTGTCGCTTGCGGTTCCCCGCATCGTTCCGTCTTTGTTTTTCCTTCGAGTGTCACTGGCATGGAGATGAGCGTAGCAGGGAATTGCAACAATGGAAAGAAAAATCACACACAAATACACAGCCATACACACATTCACACGAACGTGCGCACGAGTTCGCAGAGCGGAGGGAGAAGGAGGTGAAAAATGTTATGGAGAAAAACGTCCACCGATTCCTCGGCCAATTTTAAGGATCCTCCTTTTCCCTCCCCTCGTGCTCACTCTTGCAGTACTCCGTTTTGCGTTCCGCTTCATTGTTTCAAACACACAGGACACAACCGAAGGTTGATTATTGGAGAAGAAGAAAAGACGATTTTCAATTCAATCACCAACCAGCGGATGTGTGTTTTCCACGGGCAATCTGTTGGACAATCGAAGGCAGGAAGGGTTTCAACTGCAGAGAGAAAATCCCCGCGTTCGTCCTCGACGTCCCTGAGAGGGCGTCAATCCGGGGGACATGCTGCCCAAATTCGCGTTCGCGTTAAATCACGGCTAGCGCTGCGGTAGTACTGCATTTTTCACGCAGATACGATGAGGTCGGTCACCGCTTACTAGCGATTTTCATCGCTCGTCGAACGCTTCCAGTGGAACGGTCGACCAAAGCAGGCGGTTACGGTGGCGGATTCAGGTTTGCAGGTTCGCGATTTTCCCCACCTTCGAGGGCAGTTTGTGCACCTGCTGCTGCTACACCCACACCCGAGCCGGATGGATGGGAAGTTGCAGCAGCCCCAGTATTTCGGGTCGGGTCCTGGTGGTCCTGGATAATTCCTTCACAGCGCTCGAAACAACACACTGGCCTGCTTAGGGGTTAGTACACCACTCGCCTTTCGCTTTACACTTTTCCTCTCCATTCTCTCTCGCTCCCGCTTGTCACTCTTTTCTCTCTTTCTTGCTCCCTCCCAGCATAACCCACTTTTTTCACGCGCACTCTATATGTTTTTCGGTGGTTTTCACAACGGGCTATGGAAGGAAATCGTTTGTCGACCACCCGCCCCGAGTGGCCGAGGAAAATCAGAAAAAAAGGCGAAACACTGCCCGTATCTTCCTTTAGTAGTACAGCAAGCACTGACGAAGGGTTTGTGGCCGAGGCTTCTTGGCTCACCTATAGCCTCGATGGGCACCGTTTTTACTCAACTTACTTCGACTTTTCCTTTCCCGCAGTGGGTTAGATATTTGCTACGGCATCCTGGCAAAACCTCAAATCATATTTCTCGCTTCACAAATGCCCCCGCACGCACATACAATATCAGCACACGCGCACACACACACACGCACACACGCTTGGGAACACAAAAGAAAAGTAACCACTGGAACAAGTGGCAATAAAACTGGCAAACGCGAGACCAAAAACGGCTGCTTCCCGTCCCGTTACGGCTGTGACGAGTGAGTGAAGCATCGCCGAGCCACCGAAGGGCCAGCGAGGTTCGGAGATTTTTCCCTTGCGCCCAGTGGAAGTGTACGTTCGACCCGAAATGCGACTCTCAGCCGCTCTCATCTCGCGGTTCTGTGCGGGAATTCGGATGCGGGGCGATCGCCGCTTCCCGACCAAGGGAAATATATGCCAAGCGATATGGGCTCCGTCCGCCCGTGCTGGGATCGGGACTGGTGGGTTTGTCATGTGCCAAGTGCCAGTGTGGCGCTCTCGGAGTCACGTTCCTTTCCCGCTCACTCTCTGACACACGGTTTTCCAACGCACGTCGGGAAGGTTTTCCACAGGATTCGTGCGACCGTAATGGGCTGCGCACACAGAGGGACAGTAGTGGTCCCGCACGAAGGGCACACGCGAAGATCGTGGCCATCGTCGGCTTAAGCCGAAAAATTGGATGCTACCAATTGTTTTCAATTATCAATTTAATTGCACAAATGTCGATGCAAAGATCGCTTTCTGCAATGCAACAAGCCTTGCTAAGCCAAAAAGTAGGGAAGCAAAAGACACTATAGGCTTGAAATTAGCCTCCCCTCCTCCCCTTTTCAAGAAAATAAAGGCCTTAGGCCAGACATGTCCAAAACTGCGAATTAAGACAGAGCAGAAGAAACGAAGAAATTAGTACAAGAGAGTTTTTCTTAGACTAAATGCTCGTACGCACAAAACTCTAGTTTCCAAGAAAAAATTAATATCTTTTAAGAGCATAGTATAAACAGTTAAGTCAAATTTTAATGTAATGTCATGCTAAATTGTGAAAAAAACAACATTCAAATAGAATAACTGTACCAATAGTCGTGCAATTAGTAATGTTACTAACAATATGACGTTATTTGTAAGTGTACGAACAGAATATTTTTTTATTGTTCATCTCTTGAAAAATATCTCTTTTTACCTTTATCACGAAAAATACACGAACAAAGAGGTGATTTCTTCCTAGACGGTTGTTCCTTTAATGGTGGTATGGTGGTGAAAATATTAAATTTATTTTGACTGTTTTGAAGCATATTTTGAAGCATATTCCAAACAAAACGGCCAAGTAACTCATAGACCAATGCATTGTCTTAGTCATAGACCAATTCATTTCGTCTCATAGACCAATCCTTTTTTGCGGCGATTTACAGCCTTAAGGAAATCATGGCACTCCTGATAAATTCTTAAGAAACCCAGCATTTTAGTAGAACCTGTTTGGGAAATATGAATCTTGGAGCCTTAATATAATACGGAGTTGCAAGGTTTATCTTTTAAACACTCCGTAAAAGATCAAAGCACATTTAATTCAAGGGCTAATAACGCTATTGTATTTATTTCATCGTAGAGGTAGGATTTTATCCCACTACCTCTACTATGGGAGCACTTACCCTATTCAGATGATTTCCCTTTCAAATTCAAGAAACTGTCCTCAAAGTGATTGTTTCCGTGTGCGCACACTTCAAACTGGGTCAGTTTTGTTCAGCGTGTGCGCACGCCAGAAGGAACACTAGAAGTATATTTAGGAGAAAGAGAGAGCACCTTGTGATGAGAATTACTACACGTTTCTACCCAATCCACCAACCCTCCATGCACTCGTAAAAGCTCTTCCTGCCAGCCCGTATCCTTTTGCAAGATCGTATCACAACTCCTTTCTCGCTCTTCCACTCTCTCTTTCCCTCTGGTGCACTATCAATCCGGTGAAAGTTTGCATATTTGACAGTATCGATTTTCAATCGACTCTTTCACGCTCACCAAGAAACGCACGCTGTCCCAATCTCGCCTTCAGGTTCGGCGCAGCACACCAGATGGCGAGAGGATGAAGCATTAACTTCCGCTTTGCCGATTTTTCACACAACTTTCCCATAGCACTTGAATGCAAGTCGCTTGCGAGTCGTGCAAGAAAATCGTTTAACAGCAAGTTGTATTCAAATCTGAGTTCTATCTTGGTAATATTTTAGTAGAACAGTAAAAGGATAATTATAACCTATCGTTTTCAACGTCCATAATATCTAGAGGAAGTTCGATCGAATAAATCCGTTCGAATCGAGCTGTCAATTATATTGACATATACGATTCATATTACGTCAAAGGAACCGAACCTTTGGGGTGATATGTATGAAAATTGCCAGCTCTATTCGTTCGATGGAAGTCCGTGCTGAGAGCCAATGTTTCGCAAGCTTAAGTTTCCAACCAACCAATAAAATGCCGTCTTATTTCTTTAATTCATCTAAAATTTACGTTTCTCGCTACATGCAGGTGAAACAAAAGTGCAACACTTGTTTGTATGATTTAGTCGATTGGTATCGTTTAATATTACTCTTCGCGCACGAGTACAATAAATTGAGTACAGGAATAGAATTGTCTTCATTCTTTAAAGCTGCACCACGCACTAAGGCTACACAATACACATATAGAATTAAAACTTAATTAAACTAAACTAAACTTCGCTATGTTGCACGTCAAAAGGTGTGTGTTGGTGTGTGGACTATTAGAGTGTAGTCAGTCACTGGAACGATGAACAATGGTGAATGGCCACGAGGTGCACCGGTAGCAAAAGAACTCGTTGTGCCGGTTTGCTGGAACATAGTTAACCCAAAACGCCCTACCGGTGGCTAAGTCGTCTTCGAACGAACTCCGCGATCTTGGCCTTATGTTGACTAATTTTGTCTTCGCTACGACACTCTTAAACGAAGCATCTTTCGTTACACATACATCGTTAAACATTGCTTTTCTCGTTTTGGATTCGCTTTCCTTTCCATCGGACAAAGGAACGTCGATAAAACAATCCAATTGCTAAGATTATGATCTACGCGACTTCGTAATTATTGGTTAATTTTCATTCGCCTAGCCTATATGCTACAAAGTAATGCTTTTACAACAATGTGTCTGTGGTTTCAGTGCCGGTCGAACATCGACTTTCGTTGCAATAGAAATGACACCGCGCATCCTACAATCTACGCAACGGGGCGTGCGAAACATTACACGTGCATGAACCGAACGCCAAACAGGTCGCGTGTTGCGCCTCGTCTTTTTGCTCCGAGCGAAAATTTGCCGACCACAGTTTCCATCGCAGGTCCTAAATAACTACACATGGCATCTTTTACAGTCAAGTGATAAAAATTAACCTAATTGGTGCTCGGTAAAAGGGTACTAGAACGACAACTGGTCCTATTCGCAGTGGGTGCAATAATATTGTTGCGATTCTGTACGAATCATGTCTTGTTAAAAATTCCACCCAACAAAGCGGGTGGTGCAGTAACTGTTGAGTAGTGGTTCTCTGGGACAAATGCGCCACGTTCCGGTCTTCCACCGGTTCCGATGACGGACGGAGTCAAATCATTGAATGTGAGGATTTGCTGACCGCGGGAGAACGCGTTTAGATGAACTTGAAGCATTTCTGTTTGTCATGTGGTATTCGTGTTTTGAACAGGATCGAGTCCGCCCGGTACTGGGTGTTGAGTAGTGGAGTGTAGCCGAAAACCTGCAAAGAACAAAGTTAAATTAAACATAAGTTTTCCACTTTAATGATAACAAAAACTACATGTGTAAGGGAGGCCTATTTCCTTTTTTGTCAAGGATCCGCAATCGCTAAAAATTAGGAAGTAATTTTAATGAAAATACAAAACAATAAAATACATACTGATGAATTTTCCGTAAAATGCAAGGTTTGTCATGAATTTAATCCAGGGTACAAACACAGATTTGAAAACCAAGTTCCGAAGAATGAAACCAAGCACCATCTTAGTGTGCCTTGAACAGAGAAAACACAATCGGGAACAATAATTCCATGTTGAATCTGTCAAAATTACACAGAAAAGCAAGCATGGAGCTCCAAAAGGTGAAGAAATTACAAAAACTAACAAAATCCTTGAAAAACGGGCTCAAGGCAATAGCATCGGGAGGCAAACGATTTCCGTACGAAGATAGCGATGTAATGTTCGTCATCAATCCCAAATCGATACCAGCGCGTACCTACGATGCCAAGCAGCGTTTGGCTGTAGAAAATATTCCGCCAAATGAAACGATCATACCGGGAGTGTTAAAAATCACCGATTCCGATGAACGCCAGGTGGAAACTAAATCCAATCTAACGAGCCATTCGAACAGCGATCGAAAAAGTGACGAGAGCTGCACAGAATCTTCGTCCATCGATTCCATCGGCTCAACTGAACCGAAAAGGCGAGGAAGTAAGTCCAATGAGGAGCTTTTAAACGATTGTAAACCATCAACGTCGGGCAGCTGCTCGCCGGCCATTCTGGAGACCAACCGAGAACGTGCGTACTACGATTTCTACTCGTAATTTCCTTTTCGGCCAATGTTGAAGATGATCCAATAAATTGCCAGTACCCTCTCGCTTACCTTGGTAAAGAAGTTGATGCACTTGTGCCGCTCTTGGAAGTGCGTATCGTCCTCACTGAGCGATACCGGACACCCGGGACAGCGGAACGTCCACCGGGAGGTCACCTTGACCGGCGGTTTGCGCGTCACGTGCGACACCAGGAAGTTCATCGCGATGTCCTCGCAGTTCATGTACTCGTCCACCTTGTCCCGGATCGCCTGCGGTAGCGTGTACGTGTACAGGTAGGTGTAGTACTTGTGAATGAAGGCGGCCCCGGTCAGCACCATGCTCAGCTCGCAGCTGTAGTTCGAGTTGTAGTTCCACGAGTCCAGCGTGTTCACGTCCCACGCATGGAAGCGGCCCGGGAAACCGACGACACGGTCCCGGTGCTCGCGCCAAACCCGAAATCCGAACAGGATCTCGTCGTGGCGTAAATGCGCATCGTCGTCGACCGACAGGACGGCCTCCGTTTCGATCGCATCGAACGGCAGGAAGCGATTGTTGAGCGAGTTGCGGGGCGCCCGGACGACGTGCACCGGCACACCGATGTCCGGCCAACGTAGGTCCTCGAGCGGCGGCTTCGGCGAGTTCCACACGACGATCACCTTGTGCAGATAGGGCAGGCCGTACAGTCGACTGAGCGAATCCATCAGCACCTGCTCCCGTTCGTACGTCAGGATAACGATCGTGAACTGCTCCCGGGGATAGTTTCCGCCGAGCGATTCGCCAAACTCCTTGCCCGCACCGCCCGCTCCCTTCCCGATCGGCCGGAATCCCATATGAGAGCCGATAAACTTGGCGTCCGATGGAAGCACCGGATCGAACGGTAGCTGCGGATAGAGTGCGAACGGGTCGGCCCAATCGTTCCACATCTCCCTCGACTGCATCAACGCGGCGGTGTAGTTCCGCCGGAAGGCCGGACTCGGGTACGGTGGCTCGATCGGTCCGAGCGATTCCTCCGGTTCCGTATCGATAACGGGGTCTGACTTGAGCGGGACGAACGAGGAGTTGAAAACGCTGTGCGCCACCACCGATGGCACCGGTTTCGGTGGCATTCCGAGGCGATCGCGCAGGCTCGCCACGATCGTGTCGACGGTGGACTGCACCGAGCTGAGGTAACGCTCCCAAACCAACCGTCCCTGGCGTCGCATCGTTAGCAGGTCCGCATCGGGAATGGCCCGCAGCAGGAAGTGAAGCTCGGTAATGCGTGCCTTCGGAAGGGCGATCACAACACGCCTCCAGTCGATCGTGTCCGCGTACGGTAGCTGCACCTGATCACCGCCCAGGATCAGTGGAATCGCCCCCGCACGTAGGGCTTCGTAGAGACGGGCTTGCAGCAGCGTGGAACTGACGCTTCCACCTCCCGGGGCCAGCAGCAGTGCGAAGGTGGAATCCTTCAACACCGATTTGCGGGAATTGTCCGTCCCGCAGAGCGACCAATCGCGAACATTCGACGGATTACGCTGCTCCGTCGCCGGGACGCACTCGAACTGCAGCAAAAAGTGATCCTGTGTCCTTCCCGAGGACATGTCTTTCAGATGCTCGATGATAAACTCGTCCACCGTGTCCGCCTCGGTATCGTCGGTTCCGGGAAGCCGCGGTCCCATCTCTCCTCCCATCGATCCATTCTGACCGTTCAGTTCGCCCTGGAAGCTTAGCAAGTACTTGCGCCTCGCGGGTAGCATCGGGACACATTCCTGCCAAACGTCCCCACCCGGGGGTCCAAGGATGGGCGGTGAGATCAAATCGAACCCGGGTCGGAACTGGCTCTCTTCAAAGCTCGATTGCACGACCATTGCCCTGCCGGTGTCCACCGTTGTTCCGCGGAGCATATTCCCGGCGCTGGTGCCAATTTCTCGACGGGCAAAATTTAATAGTACGTGATTCCGCCCATCTCCACCCCAGTATGGGAGCATCCTTAATCGGGTGGCGTTCAGGCTGGACTGCTGGATCGCTCCCCCCGTTGCAGCCCTATCCTGTGGCGTATTGTAACGATTGTTCTTCAACACTTCGTGCTCGGGAAGGGCTTCCCCAATGAGCACGAGAAATACGCATGCCTTTTTCGGATCCGTCGTTAGGTGTGCGTTGTAACCGAGCGTTTGCTTGATGGTGGTCTTCAGGAAACCATCGATATCGTACCCTTCGCTAACGACGACGGTCGTATCGGGATCGTACAGGTACACCGGAAAGCCCGACGTGAGACTACACCGCGAGTGATCAAAACAGGTGCTCATCTTGCAGGCCCGACTTTGTTCCACCGCAATCGGGCGTCGTTCCACCGGGAGGGAATCGGAAAAGAGGGCCCGTGGTAGAGCCAGCTCCGGGGTGTTCCGAAGCACCGCTTCCCGTTGGGCAACTTGCGCCTGCTCGACCGATATCTTCAATCGATCCAGTTCCGTCTGTTGGCGCGCAAGCTCCTGCTTCAGTTCATCGATCTTCTGATTGTACAGCCCAATGTCGGACTGCAACTTCTGGCGCCGTGATTCTAGGTCGCGTAACTCCAACGAAACGGTGCCCTTGATGCGCAGCATTTCATCGATCCGCAGCTTCAGATCGGCCGCCTTCAGGGGGCTTACCTCCTCGAACGTATCGAGCTGCGAACGTGTCCGGTGGATGTCATTGTGCGGTGCGCTGGATTCATCGTCCTGCAGCAGATGGTAGAAAACGAAGGGCCCCACCAGGAAGCACAGCGCCACCAGCAGGATCACACGATACAGCTTCATATGTTTAAACCAATGCCAGAGACCACCAATGCCGGGAAGGACTCCCCCTCCGCTACCGCCCAGTGTGTCGTAGCTGGTCATGTTGAGAATCTACTGGCTCAACAACAACGCACGATTTTAAGGGTGGGCTCTATCGCATTTTTTCGTGTTTAATCAGTGCGCGAATTGGGCAATCTGGTCACCGATAGAGAACAACACCTCACCACGTACTGCACTGTTGTCTGCCTCACTGGGTTGATATGCATAAAAACTGCTTTACAGTTAACATTCACGTCGAATTCTTATCTAAATACTTTACACTGGTAACGGTAATCTGTTCATTAAAGCACTGTTTAAAGCGAAAACATGATGCGAGCGGTTTACAGATGATTCGCAGAAAAAGAAAACTTCTGCGAAGATCTGTGATTTTTGTTTTTCGTGAACTTGACAGCTATGCAAGTGTTGACAAATAATCGGAAGGCGGAATAAAAAGAATAAAAACTCATTTTAATTAAACAGGATTTAAAAATATTCAACAACGTTAATCAGGATTTTCAATCAATTATGATTTTAACCGTACAACGCAAATCTATTTCAGTAATAATTTATTATGATTTTCCTACGTCATCCAGGCCACCATAGAAGTATACACTGTTGATTTCTACAGCAGATCGACGAGAAAGTGACATTTCGAACCGTCTGCTTTCAAAATTAAAATTTTGACAGTTTACAGGTACAAAATAAACCGCAATTTTTCGGGATCGAAGGATAGAAAGGATACATTCTAAAACACAGAAGTGTGGATATCCTTTGGATTACCTTAAGCTTCCGGGCCTAAGATCTTCTCGGCGCAATGGGCGTTAGTTAGAAATGTGCAAACATTAGATCGAATCCAAAGCGGGATTGTTTGTGCCATGTTTGTGTTCTACGTAGCTGTAGAAAGTGAAGCGTAACCCAAATTGCATCGGCCAGGGACGCGAGAAAACAACCATCTGAAGTGATCACTTAAAATACACGTACGGGGGAACCTTTTCCTAGCGGTGTAGAACATGACGGATGTTGAAGAGTCCATAAAGGTGCGGTTGGATCAGGAGACAGCGAATCGGCTACAGAATGAACATCCGGAGCAGTTTGTTACGCTGGTACGGATGCACCTGTCGTTCGAACTGGACCTCCATACAGACACCGAGTAAGTGAGGATGTTGCGTGAAATGGTATGGACGGTGGCGGTTTATAATGTTTCTGATTTAATTGCTCCATTAGAAACGATCCAACCGGACTAGATAAGCAGAAGATTAAGAAATGGAAAGGATTCCACAAGAAAGCCAAAGGATGTACGTCGGTGAAGGCGGTTTCGCCGGAAGCGGCGAAAACGACTCTGACGAAGGAAAACATAGAGGACCTGAAGCAGTTGATAGCATTCCTCGAGATGGAAGAAAGTAAGTGATATCTGGTTCCGCAAGCATAGAATGAAGATTGCCATAACGGTCTCTTTTCAGATATTTCCCAGGAAGGAATCTTCCGTAAAACCGGTTCCGTTGCGCGACAAAATGAGCTCAAGAACTTGCTTGTTCAAAGCGCCTCGTTTTCGCTGGACCAGGGCGACTATACGGCACACGATTGTGCAAGTGTGCTGAAAAGTTTCCTAGCCGATCTCTCCGAACCGCTCCTGACGGAGCTCTACTACCCGGCCTACTGCCAGGTGGCCGATTTGTTCCACTCCAAGGACGCGCAGGTGGTCCGGCGGGAAGACCGTCTACTAAACGCGCTGCAGTTACTGTTATTATTGCTACCGGAGGAAAACAACACGCTGCTTCGTTGTATTATCGAGCTGCTGAACCGTACAATTCAGTACGAGGCCACGAACAAGATGTCCGCCGAAAATCTGGCCACTCTCTTCACACCTCACCTAATATGCCCCCGGAAACTTGGCCCCGAGGCTCTACACACTACGGCCCAGCAAATGTCCGGCATCGTTGGGTTCATGATTAAAACCGGCCTACGGCTGTTTCACATCCCTGCCAAGCTGGCGACCGACATTCGGGCGTACTTTGTGGAACAGAAGCGCCGCAAAACGATGTCCCCCGAGCATATCCTCAACGAGTCGACCACATCCGATTCGGTGGCGAACACCGTGTACACGTTCGTCGACCGGGAGAAGACGGCCGAGGCGCACATCATGAACTCGACCGATACGGCGCTGGCGCAGCTGTACGCGCACATCCAGAGTTTGCCGGAATCGTCGAAAAAGAAGAAACTGGTCAGCAAGTTTAACCGCCAGAATGGCTACGGTACGCCACTGCAGGTGCTGATGTTGAGGGAGAAAAATGCGGCCGGAGGTTCGGCCGGGTCGGCGGGCGGCGGGAGTGGCGCCGGCGGGATGAAGTATCCACGGTCGATCGGTGATTCGATTAAGCGTCACATCTTCCACAAATCACTGATGTCCCGAACTCCCAAGCGAAGTGCCGGAAGTGGAAGTCAAACACCGGTAACGTTTCAGGTGAGTGAGGTGACCATCTTTATGTTTTTTTTCCATAGAGGATAATGTTGAATGTCTTCGTTATATATTTTAACTGCACCGATTGCCCGCTATGTACCATGAGTGTGCGTGTGTGTGTGTGTCTCTCATACCATCATAAACTAACCCACCTTCATTCGTAAACCATCCATCATTAATTCATCGCTAACGGCTAACCCTCTGACTGACCCCTAACAGACGCCTAACGGGGCCAACTACAGTGGCCCGAAGCAGCGTGTTCTTTTCCAGAGCCCTATCTCGGCCTCACCCTCTCCGTCCGGGGGCAGCCCAGCGTGCTTGAAACGCTGCTCCTCGGTATCGTCATCCTCATCGTCAACGTTGTCCCTTTCTTCGTTGGGCAACGGAGGAACACCACAGTCGCAGCAGAAATCGATCGGTGTAGTTCCGTCCCGAACGAGCAGTTCGGGGAGTAGCACTAGCACTACCAGCAGTACCGGAAGCGATCAAAAACGTCGATCTTCCGGTGAGCCCGACGAAAGATCAGCCGTAAAAGGATGCCTCACGGTGAAGGATTCGGAATCGGGTGCGTCGGAAAGGAAACGATCGCGCGTGGAGAAAGACGAACCGACCCGACCGAAATCCGCTCCGATGGTGCGTTTTGGCAGCGATATCGTTGCCGGCGAGATGCTGGAAGACGGTGAACCACCGCCGCCGGAAGATGATGAGGATTTCGTCGAGCAAGAAGATGACGACATTGGCGAGGAGGAGGATAACGTCGGAGAGGATCATCGACTGCACCGCGTTCGCCATGGTTGTGTGAGAGAATTCAACGACGAAGACGACGACAATGACGGTGATGATGATGACGAAGATGGTTTTTCGAACGATGAACTACTGCTGGTCGGTGGAGCGAGTAGGGACGATGATTTCGAGGCGGACGAAGAAGAAGAAGAGGACTGCGAGCGGACCCGGTTAAGCGACCTGGAGGAAGATCGGTACACGATCTCACCCGGTACCACCGGATCGTCGTTGGGTGACACACGCTCCCGGTATCGCTCGGAACCGAATCTCAGTGCGATCGTGTACCAAAAGCACCACCGAAGGGAGCAAGTGACGAATCACGATCTTCACGCGGAACGAACGCGGGTCGATGGTACGAAACCGAAAACACAAACCGTCTCTGGCCCGACGAAGGCTCGGATGAATATAAACTTCTTCAAGAACAAACTCATCAAGGGAGTGTCGATGGGCAATCTACGGTTTCCGTTCGGGAACGACAGCAAGGCGAGCAAGAAGAACTCTCGATCAAGTGAACTGTTGTTGGATTCGCCAGCTGGCAAGCAACCGAAGCCTTCGATTGGCACCTTTATCGACTATCCGACCTCATCACGTTCACCTCTATTACCCTCCACCGTAACAAGTACTTCACACCAACTGTACACCGAAAGTCCGGCTGATCGGCAGCGTGGATGGAACGGTAAAATAGATCCGCTAGAACCGACCACGGTGGCTGGATTGGGGGGTAGCTGGGCGTCCACCTATCTCTCCAGCACACCCGGACCGGCCACCGCCTTAAGTGGGCGGAATTCCATGTCTCCGATCACGAAAAGCACCCAAAGGATGCCAAAATCAATGCAGGTAGGTGCAAGTGCCATTCATTTCATTTTCCGCCGCATCGTTTCGCAGGACTCTCCCATAGGCTTTTATCTTTCATTCGTGCGCTTTTTTTTCTCCCTGCTTTAAACGCTTCTGCTTTGAGAATGTAAATTTAATTACTGTACCTTTTGGCATGGAACTGCAAACCTGGATATAATCTTTTCTCTGGTGCGTGGGTTAATGGGCACTAAACCATTTATCAAAATGCTTAAATGTGTTAATAATCTCCTCACAATGAAGCATTTAAAATGTTTAACCAGTAACGTACAAATATGCTGTAATGTAGAATATATGCAAACGGAACGAATTAGAAAACACTCTTTTATCTAAAAACATTCCTTTGGCGTTCAGGATATTATAAGCTCTTAAAGCCCTTCTTCCTTAGTAAATGAAATTTTGTTGTTTAATTAAAATTTGTAACCGCTTTTAAAGATCTAAAATCAGTTTTGCTCCTTTTTTCCATATGTTTTCTGAGAACAAAATATGTTACAAGATGTATATGGAAAATTTATAGAATACTGTGTTTCCAATTTATATTCTGAAATTTATTGTGAATTATATTTTAAAATTAAAAATAAATTGCTATATGAAGAAAATTTATTTTCAAAAGGACACAGTTTAGAGAACATGCTTTTGCATAAAAACATTTCTATGATATTCAGGATATTATAAGCTATTTAAGCTACTCAATTTGAGGTGTATTTATAATATTTCAGAGAGTACCCATATGTGTTTAAATTTGTAACCGCTTTAAT
>KE525004.1:132409-165643 GCA_000441895.2 Anopheles sinensis
CCATCGATTGGCACCTTTATCGACTATCCGACTTCATCGCGCTCCCCTCTATTACCCTCCACCGTAACAAGTACGTCACACCAACTGTACACCGAAAGTCCGGCTGATCGGCAGCGTGGATGGACCGGTAAAATAGATCCGCTAGAACCGACCACGGTGGCTGGATTGGGGGGTAGCTGGGCGTCCACCTATCTCTCCAGTACACCCGGGCCGGCCAACGCCTTAAGTGGGCGGAATTCCATGTCTCCGATCACGAAAAGTACACAAAGGATGCCAAAATCAATGCAGGTAGGTGCAAGTGCCATTCATTTCATTTTCCGCCGCATCGTTTCGCAGGACTCTCCCATAGGCTTTTATCTTTCATTCGTGCGCTTTTTTTCTCCCCGCTTTTATCGCTTCTGCTTTGAGAATGTAATTTTAATTGTCGTACCTTTTGGCATGGAACTGCAAACATGAATATGTTTTTTCTCTGGTGCGTGGGTTAATGGGCACTAAAACATTTATCCAAACTCTTATAATGTGTTAATAATCTTCTCACAATGAAGCATTTAAAATGTTTAACCAGTAACGTATAAATATGCTGTAATGTATGATTTATGCAAACGGAACGAATTAGAAAACACCCTTTTATCTAAAAACATTTCTATGCCATTAAGGATATTAAAAGCTTTTTAAACCACTCAATTTTAGGCGTATTAACAATATTTCAAACAACATTTTACAACAACATAAAAAATTGTAACCGCTTTCAAAGGAAAAAAACAATATGTTAAAAATGTACATGGAAAATGGGAAAGACACTGTTTATTATGCTGAAAATTATTGTGAAATATGTATGTTTTAAATTTTCAAACGCTATATATTTTCAAAAGCACTCTATAATCTGTTGCAAACGGTAGGTTAACGCAATATATTTACTTGTACCACGCTTAAATATATTGTTATAATTTAGTTGTCTTTTAAAACATTTTATTAAACTCTATAACATTTTCCATATCCTATTCTTAATGGTTTCTCAATCTCGAAGGAATCGATCATGACGCCCCGTTCCCGCAAACCGGTCGTACTGCTTGGCGGGATGAATGGAAACGATCAGCAGCAACTCTCAACGACTTGCGCTAGCTTCTCCAGCCTTCGGGAGGAAGACGAAGAAGTGGACCTGGAACCGATCGCCGGATCGTCTGGTACCATCTCGACCGCTTCGTCGTCCTCGTCGTTATCGTCGCACGTCGATCCAACCCTCAAGATGCTGCTCAACGACACCGGTCTGCCCCGGATCGCGGACGAGGTGGGACTGCCGCCGGCGATACCGCCCCATTCGACAGGTAACATTGATGGTGGTTGTGGCAATGGTGTTGGTATGGGTGGTGGTTCCACGAAGCATGGGGAGCATGAGTCCAGCTCGCTGACGAGCACCTTTCGGTAAGAGTCTCAAGGTTTTCCCAGCATGGTTCTGGGCTTAAATAACACGGGCTTTTTTTCTCTTTCATTGAACTCTTTCAGAGATTACCTGCTCAGTCGCAGTGTGATGCCGGAAAGTCCCGCTGACCTGTCGTTTGCCAGCCAGTCGGATGATTTCGAATCGTCCTCGGAGCGACTCGAGCAGCTCAGTGAATCGAAGATGAGCGAAAGTTTGTTGTACTGCATGAACGGTAACGAGCCACCGAAGGATGATGGTACCGAAGCCGCCACCACCGACAAAGGGGTCCAAAAGACGGTGTCCGTTTTCCCGGGATGTGATTCCGAGCTAGACGAAACGGCTCTCTAAAAGATTCGCAGTTCACGAAAGACACATTTAGGTATTGTTCATCCCAACGTGCTTTTTAAACTTACGGAAAAAGGAAACGACATCTTTACCACAAGAGGAACAGTCAATCAAAATTTATACATATTTCCCATCGACGATACTTTCGCATCGTTCGCGGGAATAGTATAGAACGAAAACGAAAGTATATTGGACATAACAGCACTTTGAAGCTGTCGCATGCTTACTTATTATCAAGATAATACCAGTCTAGGGATAGAAGTAAAATTTAAGATCAACTACTGCAGTTTTGCAGGTTTAATAGGTATCAAAGCAGTAATTTTTGATACATTTTAACATTAGTCACAAGATGATAAACTTTAACAGCTAAGTAAAAACTTTTGCGCAGAAGTTATGTCCGACAGAATGCCTTTGGACAGTGGATACCAGGATTATAATCTTATATATCTCAATAAAAAATTGCATATCTCAGTATCCGAAGACAAGTAAATTTAAAATGTAGTTTCTCCAGTGTATGATGCCCGAATAGAAAAATAGCTTAACATCATCGTTGGTACTTAAAAATTAGAAAAAAAGTTTCACATGTATTTCTTCTTTGTAAAACATCACTAAAACTCGTCCTGGGCCATCTCGGAATTCATGTTAAGTCCTCGCTCTTTCAGCGCCTTGGCAACCAGTCGATGCTTTTCCTGCCGGGCCTCCTGCTCCCGGCGTTGCGCATCCAGAATATCATCGACCGAGATTTCTCTCAACGGGAGGCTGTTTTCCTTCTCGCGATCCTGGATGACAAAGGGAGGGAAAGGATATAGTCAGAGCTTTCGTAATAATCCTTTTATAGTGTCACACTTACGATTTCCCCTAGCAGAACAACATTCTCTCCACGGATGATGAAAACACCACGCTGGATATCGCCATACTCGTTGCCAACGTGTATCCGCTCGATCGTACGGTGCAGCACCAGGTTTGCAAACTGATCCACACTTCGCAGGTATCCGATCAGTGTTCGCCCGTCGTGGAGCAGTACCATGAGTTTTTCTAAGTGAAAGCAATTGTAAAGGAATGTTTACCTACAGGCAGGAACATCGGGGAAGTTGATTTCGAAGCTGTTTTAACTTACTGTCCACCTCATCGAGCATGTGAGCGGTTCCGAATAGTGGATTGTCCATTGTTTGAGCTTTTATACGTAAATTTAAGTTTTAATGCAAAAGTTAATTGTTCATACCAATGAATCGATTCAGCCGAGCCGGGAAGGACGTAAACAAAACAAACATTTGAAGTTCATCAAGCAATGTCTGACATTTGGTCCAGTGAAAATAAGTTGTAGTTATTGGAATAGCTCCACACGAACTTATAACGAAATTTAAAATAAGAAAACTCTAAAAATGTTCTTTTACATTGTATGAAATTTTTGATAGTATTTTCGACAGAAATCTGTGTATTGTTACAAAAAAAATTGTAAGTCAACTTCAAAACCCCATCTATGCATCATCATTTTCACCGGGTGAAATGTCATGCTTTAACGAAATGTTAAGCCCATTTTAAACGAACATAAAGTTCACTTTATGCTCTCTGTAAAACACTTTTTAATCCTTAAACTAGCAATTGGACTAAATAACCACGACAAGGAATAAAACGTTCTATCTTGCAATGGTAGTTTGAGTTTAAAAGAGCTAGTTTGTGGTTCAGTTAGCATTTTACAGTTTGTGTTGATTGAAAGTTGCTATCGTCTAAAATAACTGTTCGATAGTTCGGTCCGTCGCAGGCAGCTCATCGCCCATCGTACGACTATCTTCAGTCTACGCGAAAAGTTCGGTCCGATTTGGGGAGATGGAAATTTCCCTCGGTACAGCCGTGAACAATATTTTATCGTCAACAGTTCGAACCACCATCCAGATTGCAGTGAAAAGGAAGCATCCTTTCTGAAACGGAAAGGACAGCACCTTCGATTGCGGAGTGGTTTTAGTTTGGAAGCAAAATCTGCAGTGTCCAATTTCGCATTGTAATCGCTTGCAACCTGACGTTGTAGTTGCCGAAGCCGCAGCAGCAGCACCAACAACCGAGGAGTTGATTTTCTAGCGGTATTCATCGACCGGTCGAAGCATCTTTTGCGGTGTACATTTTATAGTTACCAGAGCCATATGCAGTGATCCCAGTGTAGTGCATTGATTCCCAACAGTAGTTGCAGTGTTTCTAAAATCGGTGCAATCGTACACAACCATGAGTCTGCTGCTTAGAAACCACAGTCAGCTGATTGGCATGAACCGCTACTACCGGAACATCCACCGTAAGTATCAAGTGCGATAGGTGCATGCATCGGAGTCGTTTTTCCCTCTGTCGTTTTAGCCATCCCAGTTAGTTTAATCGAGATCCCTATCAAACGCAAACATGTGGTTCTCAAGCCCTGTCGTCGTTGCTAGTGCTCGAGATAACAGGACGACCGACAGTTGGTGGCGGCCCACAATCGTCGTATCCCTGCGTGTTTACGTAATGCAACAGCACACACTTCAGCGAGATGGGACAATTTCGCACAAATGCGCACCACTTTGGGGTGCCGAGGATGTGGCCCTTTTTTTTATTTGTGCTGCACATGACGCGACCAAAATAAATCTCACCTCCACGCATGATGCCGCTGCCACTTGCAGCTCTCAAAGACTCGGTCAAGTTCATATGCTGATCTTGCTTTCGATTTCTTGCTAGTACCGCCTAGCTCTTCTAGTCGCACCATCAGATCGGTTGAACTTTGTGCTCGGTACACGCTGGCACAAATCGTACGATGTGGGAAAAATCGGTCAGAAAACATAACCCAAGGAAGAAGACGCATGACGAGAGCCGCACGTGTGGGACGGCGGAAGCGCGATCGTGAGGAATTAGTAAGCAGAACGTGAATATTTCATCATGCGTGTGCTGCTAAACACACACACATTCGTACACTAGTCAGCGAACGATTCTCCTCTTCTACTCCTCTTTGAACGCGATTCTTTGGTTTAAAATTCACCCCCGTCGAAAGGGGATGATGTAATTTAGCTGAACGATTTTTGGGTTGATTAGTCAGGACTCCGGACTCTGATGGATCTCACTCGGCGAAACAGATGGGTAAAAACAGCATAAGAGAAAATAAATCTCGTGCCCAGGAGGAAAACAAAAAACCAGAACCGGTTTGGTTCGCGAAACATTGCGTGCAAATTGTGCCGCAACGGCACTTTTATTGTGGCCGGTGAACAGTGAAGCCGCGATCGTATGATCTTCAAAGTCAAAGCGTCGAAGAAACTCGTCAAACCACCTCTACCGAGCCGCACACTCGAGGGAAGAAAAATCAGTTGAATATCCCGCGGGTTTTTTCCTTATTGGAACACGCCAAGATAGTGGTTTGAAAGCGCCGCGTTTCTTTGACCGTGACCGTCCCTTACCGTGTGGTGTTTGCTCTTTGTTTTAACTGGTTTGCATGATAATTGAGCCACCACAAACCCTGTGCGCCCTTGTCCTTGCACCCCTTGGGCATCGTCAGCCGTTTTCCGATCGATTTTTGTAGAAATGCTCGTGTTGGCATTTGTTTTCCGGAAAACATAATCAAAGCTACGTTGCAACCTGTGTTTGTTAATCAAATTAATTTATTCTTTAAATACTTCTTGAGTTAATATTAATAAGCATCCTGAGCATATCTTCCTAAGTTCGGTAAAGAAAATTAAACACAGACATATACATATCTCTTGCATTTTGCATGTATTTTTATAGTTAAATGTAAGGGCAATCGGTAAAGGTTGGTTTAAAAACCTCATCTTCTGACTCGGAGCCAAACAACTGGTTTGTAAAATTAAATAGACACTTCCATCAATCATTAAAATCCACTTACACGAATTTGCCAAACAGAAGAGTAAGGTGTTGGTCGAGCACCCATACATCCATTAAGATAAGCGACCTAGTCGCGATCGTTGTTGTAGATAATTTTCTTTCTTTTTTGCATCGAAAATGCAACAGCCTTTCATTTGCGACTACCCCTTCCACCCCCTCGTGGTATAAGCCCTAAGGTTGGCTAAGTGTGGGTTTTTTTTAAATCCGCGACACAATCAGCTGCGCGGTGTTAGCGAGAAAAAGGAAAACTCGCTACGACGAAGCCAAAGCCAAGTGCGGAGAATGCTCGCTCCTCATACCGGTTTGCTTTCCGTTCGCGAAACGACTTCCTACAGCATCCAACACACACACATCGGACAGATCGCTGTGACGATCAGCTGTTGGGAGGTGATTTAGTGTGCGAGAAGGTTACCAAGCACGGCTTTAGCGCGTGCCTTTCCGCGGTTTCCAACCCAACGGCGTGCGAAGCAACGGTAGAGGAGTAGGCCGCGAACGGAAGAGTTACAAGAAAAAAGGAAGGAAAAACCTCACCTACTGCACGAGATTCGATGCCGATTCGACTCAGAGGAAAGCACAGCGCGGCATGCTTAGTTATCATCATCCCTGACCTTCGCCTAGGGGAAGGTTTGATTGTATGTCATTTCTATCACTCGAGAAGAATTGGAGCGCGACCAAACTGGTTGGTGGTGATTCACGATGCACGCTTTCCCCGCTTTTAATTTTCTTTTTTGTTTCTCAAAACACAGAGACTGCTGGTGTTTAATCAATTGTTGAAAGATTCACTTTCCGGATTTGCGAAACGATTTCAAACACGATCGCTTAGGCCAATGCCCGAGCTCAAATTAGCAACCCATCGCAACGGCACAAACCGGGAACCGGGCGTGTAACGAAAACGTGGGAAGGAAGAACGTTGAACTCTTGACCCAGAAAACGTGCGCCTTAGCGCAATTCTCCTACCAGAAGGAAAATAATTCCAAGAGGAAAGAATTGCGCGAAAGAGAAAAGATCACTTCAAATACCGCGAGGCCTGTGCGGCTTTGAATGACAGCTGAGAACCGGACCAGTACAAAATAAAAAAAACAGAAACGAAAGGTAGCCGACAATGTGTCTGTCCCAGAAATGAAAGCGAGCAGCAAATCGAAAAACAAAATGCCAAGCCGGGGGGTTTTGGTAACTTGACGCAATTCGCGAACTGCGAACTGAATGGAGAAACAAACCAAGCATCCCGCATGAGATGTTCATTGACGGAATGAGCGTCTGTTTTCTGCTTGCTTTATTTTTCACAGATGGTTTATAATTTGGGAACGGACCCAGTGGAGGATTTATTTTCCTTCCCTCATTCACCCTGTGGAAACACGTTATCAAAATGCAATGCATGGCCATCGGTCGTGCAAGCCGATTCGACGCTATCGCAGCTAAGATATCGGGTAGTGTGTTTTTGCTGCGACGTAGCCCTTGATAAGGTTTGTCGTGATTGTGAAGGTTATTTTAAGCAACAAACTCATAAGATGGCTAGGGAGCACAAAAAACTGGAAAAATGTAGCTAATTGTCTCTGGTGGTACTGAAACAGTTGAGGAAAATTTTTAAGATAGTCCACAAAAGTCTGTACACAGCAAGTCAAAACAGAGAAAAGCCAATTTGCTTTGTAAGATAATTGTTTCTCTAGCGATTTAGCGACGGAAATACGAGAGCCGTGTTTGAAAGTATATCAAGAACCGATCGTTTTCGAGGGTTTTTTATTTCTGTTTTGGCATGCTGTGTAGTGTACTTAAAAGGTCCGCTTGAAAATAAATTATTAAATTAAGGCAATCGCTATGACGCTTTTGTCTTAGCAACACCGATGGTTACCATACAAAACCAATGCCTTCTCAGCTCAACCAATGTACATCGGTGTGGTAAAAACAGCTGAAAATGTGGTTTGAGATGAGTTTCAAAATAACCCACTGGTAGCGCTCAAACGTTGGGTTCTATGGAACGTTTGTAAACAAATTTGTAATACCTTCTAGAAAGGGAGAAAGGGTCTTATGCAACAGCAGACACCGAAGCATCCAGTTTGTTGAAATTTCTCCCCGTAGTCCTGAGTGTCGATTCATTGTATCGTAGGTTTGGGCATGATCCCTTCGGGGTAAAACCTTTGCCATCCATATGGCGGGGCAAGACAAGCCCTGGTCTTCGAGACACGCCGAAACGGAATATAAATAAAGCTGATGTATGGCTAGAACTTACATCGACATGTCTGATACAACGGACGGGACGCACACATCCGAGCCGCAAAGCGGACGGAAGTCGTCCAACTGTCTGCTCGTCGTCGTCTCAACAGGGGGAAACAACGCCAAGTGCACCGCTTGATGCCCACAGTATCGACCGAACAGCATCGTGGCGACAGTGTGTGTCGCGTAGTGGTTTCGCGTGGTCGCGCGTTGTTTTTGTTGGCGATAAGTACCCTCTTCCCACCCGCCAAACGACTGCCCCATCTGACCGCTGGGCTCTGAAGAAATCATTTAAATCCATCCCATTACCCAAGGGCCCTTCTGTTTACACCTTGCCATTTTCTTTACTCCAGTGATCGTCATTGCACGATCGAGGGAAACGAAGGAAGGAAAACGGAAGAAGAAGGAAAACGGAGAGTCATCAATTGGCGCATCGCGGTGGTTGACGAAGTGGGACTTTCACCTACTTGCGGATGTTTAGATTTTGCTCCCACCCAACGGTTGCTCTTGCATCGGAATAAACCCGACCTATCTAGATCGTACCGCCAACCGGCAAGCTCGCGAGATCGCTTTGTACAGGGATTTTGATTTCCAACTACGGAAGAAAGAAACGGAAACAATGATGGCACTGCTCGTACTTGGCCATTTCTCGATCCCGGTACATCTTGGTAAGATGAAGGTGACTAAAGTATATTTTCCTCGGTTACTGCGATTGTACAGTTTCGATCGAAGAATGAATGATCACGCTTGGGGTTTTTTTTAGAACTGAAATGAATTCGTCAAAAAGCAAGAAAGCGAAATAGTTCAACATTAATTAATAAAATGTCGAATTGAATCGTTGATAAGGAATAACGTCGAGTACAAATCGAACATCTAACTAGTCTTTCGTCTAACTTGTTTTTCAACTTGTCTAATTTAAATGTTTCTTCTTCTTTTCGTTTAAGCCAATGTCCGGGTACGGTTCGCCAGCTATCGATCGAAGCGACCGTTGATCGGTGTCCTGAGCGCACAGTATGATAATGTGTGCCTAGGGAACGCCAACTTCGGAACATCCGGTGGTGTCAGCGTACGGCAGCCCGGTGGTGGTGGGTTGGTCCTGCTGGATGCCCTCGGCTACGGAACGCCACCGACGGTCCGATGCATTTCCACCACGAGCTGGCTTCGTGAGCAACCATCCTCCAAGGTCGAGGTTACCGTACAGACGTTAAAGCAGACGCAAAAGGAGAAGGAGAAGGAACAGCTGGTGGCAAACGGGAAGGTAACCAGTACGGTGAATGGCGCCCCAGTCACGAAAGGACTCTCCGACAGCACCGTGGCAGCGGCCAGTGGTAGTGAAAGTGTTCCCGGAGCCACAACGTCGAGCACCACGCCACAGACTGCGGCCGCAGCGGGAGCGGCAGTGGTAGCGACGGCCCCGGTGGTGAAGAAAACGCTCAAGCAACGGATATGGGCCGAAGTGTTGCACTACTACCACGGGTTCCGCTTGCTGTTCATCGACATCAACATCAGCCGGAAGCTGCTGTGGCGCGTGCTGAACGGTAAAACGTTGACGCGCCGCGAACATCGGCTCCTTATTCGGACGACCTCGGATCTGTTCCGGCTGGTGCCCTTTTCGGTGTTCATCATCGTGCCGTTCATGGAGCTGCTGTTGCCGCTCGCGATCAAGCTGTTCCCGGGCATGCTGCCCTCCACGTTCCAGACCTCCACCGACGTGGAGGACAAGTTCAAGCAGACGTTCAAGGTGAAGCTGGAAATGGCCAAGTTCCTTCAGAAGACGCTGGACGATATGTCCGTCCAGCACAAGGAGCATCGGTCGCAGGCGGCCAAGGACTTTACCGAGTTCTTTACGCGCGTGCGCACGACGGACAACTTTACCGCTTCGAACGAGGAGATCCTGAAGTTCTCCAAGCTGTTTGAGGATGAAATTACGCTCGATTCCCTATCGCGCCAGCAGCTGCAGGCCCTGTGCCGGGTGGTGGAGGTTTCCCCCATTGGCACGTCCAATTTGCTGCGCTTTCAGCTACGCATGAAGTTGCGAAGTTTGGCCGCGGACGATCGTACCATCCAGAAGGAGGGTATCGAGTCGTTGAACCTGTCCGAGCTACAGGCGGCCTGCCGGGCACGTGGAATGCGTGCGTACGGTGCGTCGGAAGAGCGCCTGAAGTCGCAGCTGCAGGAATGGATCAACCTGAGCCTGAACGAGAAGGTTCCACCCTCGCTGCTGTTGCTTTCCCGCGCCATGATGCTGCCGGAGAACATTACGACCGGCGACAAGCTGAAGGCGACCATTTCCTCGCTGCCCGACTCGGTCGGTACCGTCACGAAGGCGGCGATCGGCGAGCGCGAGGGTAAGATCGACAACAAGACGAAGATCGAGGTGATCAAGGAGGAACAGCGGCGCATCCTGGAGGAGCGCGAGGAGGAGAAGGAAAAGCAGAAGGAGCAGCGCGAACAGCAGGAACTGGTCGACGGTGCACCGATCCTGATGGCGGACGGTACGGCGGATCCACAGACGATCGCCCCGGGAAGCGCTGCGCCGGCGCAACCGGCACAGGTCATCTTTGCTCCCGCACCTGCCACCAAGATCGTACTCGATCCGCTGCCACCGCCGCCGCAGGCGGCCGGCGAGATCTCCAGCGTGGACCTGGAGGTGCTTGGCGATGCGCTGGAAACGCTGGGCAAGAACAAAAAGTCGCTGCTGGTCGAGAAGGAGGAAATGCGAGACCTGAAGGAAGAAATTGCCGACTATCAGGAGGACGTACAGGAGCTGCAGGAGGTTCGTATACTTTCCCGGTTTGCCGGGATTGGTTTGTGGGAGACAAATGAGACGAACGATTTGGTTCCATTCCCTCACAGGTTGTCACATCCGCCAAGAACAAGGAAGAGGTACAGGTGAAGGAATCGCGTGCCGCCAAGCTGCTGTTCAAGAAGGTCAACTCGATGATCAACAAAATGGACACGGTGCTGACGGAGCTGGAGCGCAAAGAGAAGCAGCTCAAGGAGCGTAAGCACGCGGCAGAACAGAGCGATGAGCTGCAGGTACCGCCCGCGGCCGAGGAGGAACTGGTGCGGATAGACGAGCTGATGTCCGCCATCAAGAAGGTACGTACTGCGAGGGTGGGTCATATGAGACAGAAGGTTGCTGTTGTTGTGCTAATTTAGAGAACCTCAGTTCGTTGTGGGCTTCATTTAAAAGACTCAGGAATAGTTTCTTAAGATAAATCTGATAGCACTAGAATGGTTATTGTGTTGGGTATCAGACAAAATAACCAGGAAATAGAAAACAATGACCATGTTGAAACAAGAGAATTAGGGACACTGGTTATTTATTATATAGAGCCAAAATTTAAACATGTCGAGTGTTCACTTAAACTTTGAAAAAGACTCATAAAACCTGAGTTTGGGCATCGTTTAACTTCGATATCGAGTCGATAAAATCTGGTGGGGGTTTGTTTAACTTCATCAGTGAATTATTAGATTGAAGATCGCTTTGTTTTGCTTTCTATAGAAGCAGGTAACGTACAAAAAATCAAAATAAACCGGTCTTCGGTTTGACAGTTTTCTATTGGAAGTCTACAGATACCCGATCGATGTTATCGTTTTTTTTACCGAAGTTTGACGATACTCTGTTCAATTTCCAGTACTCTAATGAGGTTTAATGGCTAGTTTTCGAAGTCCACATATGCAGAAGACGCGTTTAAGCTTGCCCTATTCATAAAAAGACTACCATGAAAACTATTCATTTATCGTCCTTACAATATTCTTCCAATGTTTCAATGTGCCATTGTTAGGTTTCCTAATCTCTGGTAACTTGTTTCTGATACCTAACACAATATCCTTTCCATTACTGTCGGATTTATCTGAATTTTGTTACGTAAACATGAGATATCATTTTCTGAAATTTACTGTAAAAATTGGTCCCGCACCCTCTGCATGAACATTTTTGAAAATAAGTCATTTAAACTTGACGCTCTTTAATACTTCCGCTCTTGTATTGTGCAACAAAATGATACGCTATCTACCAGCAAAAATAACTATACATATCTTCTTTCTGTTCTTCCAAAATAGATCAAGAACGTTACGGACGACTCGCGGTTAGACCAGATTTCCAAAATTCTCGGCAAAATCGACGACGATCAGGATGGACAAATTAAGGTGGAGGATGTGTTGAAGGTAAGACAAAACGATTCCACAACGATTCTTCTGCAGTTCCTCTGATCTAATAACTTATGTTTCAACCAAAGGTCATCGAAACCATCGGCAAGGAGAACGTGAAGCTGAACGCGAAACAGGTGGACGAGCTGATCGATCTGCTCGACAAGGAGGAGGTGCTCGAGGCGGAGGACAAGATCGAGAAGGCGCTCACCAAGAGCCTGGAAGCCAAAGAGAAGCAGAAGGAGCAGAAGGAGAAGGAGAAGGAAAAGCTGCTCGAGCTGACGGATAAGGCAACGGATCTGAGTGCACTCGCGCCACCGCCCTCGCCCGCGCTTTCCACCGGACAGGTCAGTGCGGATGCTTTGCCACCAATACCATCGACACCACCACCACCACCACCACCATCACCATCGAAGTCCTCGTCCTCGTCGACAACGACGGCACCTCCGAAGTGAAGAACTGACCGGAGACCGCTCTTCCTTTTGTTGTTCGGAGGAATCCCCATTTTTTGCTTGAGAGATAGAGTGATCCTTAGCGATCACATCTTCATCATCCGGCTTGACTTAATTGTTCGATAAGTTGTTCGAGGGTTAATGCTCGAAACTACAAATGCTACTGGCTGTGCCCCCCTCTCTCTGTCACCTTTTTCTGTCTCTTTATCTCCCGCTTCATAGTAGTACACTAGACTGCATGGTAACAATCCGTTTTCATCCGTTGCATTCCCTTCTTTTTCCCTTCCCCGCAGCAGCTAGACGACGGTACGGCCATCATCAATGCGGACGCTCTGCAGAAGGTGGTCGAGGAGCGTAAGAAAAATGCCAGTATTAATGGAGCAGCAGGAGGAAGTGGAATCGATGGCGGTGGTAGTGGTGGTGGAGGATTGGCGAGCGAGGTACCGGTGGCTCCACCGGTGGTGCGTAGCGAATCCGGAACCGGTGCACCGAAGGACAAAACGGTTTAAATCGTCAAGTGCTCGGAAAAAAACGACGGTTCTCGGCTGAGGTGATGTGTGTGTTTGTGGTTTGGCAAACGATCACCGCATCATGCCGAGCGAGTGAACGAAGGGGGGAGAACAGGGATGGGAACCAGAAGCAGTGGTACTAAAATAATAATGTTCGAACATTTCGAGGGTCTTACAATATGTGTACAAAACAAACAAACAAACCAACAAACGCCTAGAGAGATAGATCGTATTTGAAATACGCGCTACGCAACCCATTTATTACCGTCAGTCCATTTATTTCCTGCCGCCTTATTAGCTCCCAGTTGTTTCCTACCTCCAACCGGATTGGACGGTTCGTGGAACCGTTTTTGATCCGGCTAGGCAGATGATCATCTAGGCCTGTGGTGTCGTACTTTCCTGTAAGGTTTCCTTCGGGTCTCATTTTTTTGTTCATATGGAAGGGAAAGAATTTGATGAACGCTTACGCAAAACGGTCATCACTGATGGTGCTGTGGGGCGATGGAGAGAAAATAAAACCATAACTAATTTAACGTCTAATGGAACGAACGATCGCATAAATAAGCCTATTGTACAATAAAGTGAATAATTTATTAGAAATGTTTAAATCATTTGTATTCTGTTTGAGTGTGCTTTATTTCATAATATAACCGAAACAACCTCACACCCCATCACAGAAATTACTTCGTTGGACCAAAACTGGGAGTAAAATCCCGAAAAGAAGCCCCCAACCCAGCCGAAATCTTTTACAGAATATTCTTTTTCCCTCAACTCAAAACCGATTGTATGAAATACGAAATTATAGATTCCATTTTTGTTCAACGATCGTTAGAGTAACGGTGAAAAATATTAGAATTCAAATTTCTTAGCCAAGACATCAACCATCTCGTTCGATCATCGAACGTCATTTCTAATCAAAACTGCAACGATCGCCTACGCGATCCCAAAATGTTTGGCGTTCTTAGAAGGATTCTCCATTCTGGCGTCGTTCAAGATGCATCGTTCCTGGTTGCGTTTGCTTTGTGTTTTCCTGCTTTCGTTAGTTTCGGGTGTTGAATTAACTACCAAAGATAAAAGTTTAGGATGCCGAATAGAAAACGGTGAACGTGTGGATTGGTTTGTATTTAAAAGTGTTGGTTTTTCATCTTTCGCATAGAAATCGGTCTAGTGTCCTTTGTTTTCGCTTCCCTCGCAGGTACTATATGTACAAGTTACCGAAAGAACCTTCCGAACACGATTCGCCCACCAACGGTTTGCGGTATGTGTACGTCTCATCGAAGGATGACCACGGTGGGGACACTTTAACATGGCATAGTGCCCATTTCACCGTTAACCAGTCGCAAAGTGCACCCGGGAGTACGATCGTACAGTCGCTGTCGAACGATTCGGCCATCTTGACGCTTCTCTACAACGACGAACCTTCCAATGGACCGATGAACGCCGAACGGGGCCACACGAAAGGTGTGGTCAGCACGGACGGAAAGACCGGCTACTGGTTGATCCATTCCGTTCCCAAGTTTCCACCGGAAATCGGCACCGGCTATAGCTACCCCCATACGGGCATGCTGTACGGGCAGAGTTTTCTTTGCATTTCGCTCGATGGCTCGGAGATGGAAACCGTCGGTCATCAGCTGCTGTACAACGAGGTGAATGTGTATTCCACCCGCGTCCCATCGCATCTAACCGATCGCTTTCCGATGTTGACGCGGGCGGCAAAGATGCTACCGGTAAACAAATCGCCTCCGTTCTACAGCCAACAAACGGTCCGTTCCGGGGGTGGAGTGGAGTTTGTCACGTTCGCCAAAAGTCGCCAGTTCGCGAAGGAACTGTACGCCGATTGGATTGCCCCGGCGTTGGATGTGGGACTGCTGGTGGAAAGCTGGCAGCATGGGGCGGGCAATTTGCCCAGTGAATGTTCCGGACGGCCGCACAGTGTGATGAATGTGCGGGAAGTGTCGATCGACGCGAAGGATCGGTTTGCAACGCTTAAGGATCATTCCAAGTGGGCCGTCGATGCAAGTGCCGAAAGTCGGTGGATTTGTGTCGGGGACATTAACCGGCAGGAGCATCAGAAGCAACGTGGTGGTGGCAGTGTTTGCCGGTTGTCGCCCGAGGTGGCCGGACTATACCGGGGAATGGTCGATTCCGTGGAACCGTGTCCGAAAAGCGATTGGACCGGCTTGTTTAAGTTTTAGTGAAAGTGGAATAAGTATAAAGTGAAGTGATAGAATGTAATGAATTGAATTAAAATTTTTGAAGCAAAGGAATAGTGCCATGAACGTTTTAAATCTTTATTGTAGTGGTTTGTGCATGTTAGTGTAGTATATTTAGTAGAAAATTGTAGTGTTATGGTGGTTTAGTTTGTATAATTGTTGTGATCAATGCTCGCAGGATCTTCAACAAGTTAGGAGAGCATAAATAAAAGGTATGATTATGGTTTTCTACCTTTGAGGTGAAGGTAATAACACATTTATACGATAAGAGTAACATGTTTTTGATGAAATTTATTTTTATTAACACACATTATACACACCCTATGTGGCCTTGCCAATTTTTCGTTTGATACTTTTCACCAGCATCGTAGTAGCCACATCCTTTTTCACCTGTTTCCCCGCAGCCTGCTCTGGTGCAACACTCACACCAGCTTCCGCTGGCATATCGTTTTCCGCCAGCCGGCGTTTCTTCAGCTTGTGTTCGATCAAACGGTCCATACCTTTCGTTTTCTTGAACGCCGGGTTCGTGGGATCGATGTTGTACTCCGCCTTCGAGAAGATGGCCCCGAAACGGTCGTCCTCCACGTTCACCTCAAAATCATCCGTCACCGCCTGCTTGGCGTTGCGCTTCTCCTCGATCTCCTGCTTGCTCTTTTTCAGTATACGGCGACGTTTCGCCTTCGAGACCGACTTCAGATCGATCTCGCTCTCCTGGATGGCGCGCAGATTAAAGTGTGCCCGGCTGTCGTCCTCACCGTCGTCCAACAGGAGCTCCAGCTCGGCCTTACGGCGCGCCTCCTCGGCGGCTTCCTGTTCCTCCTGCTCCTTGGACCGTTGTAGCGCCTCACGGTCCTTCTTTTTGCTCTTCTTCTTCTTGCCCAGGTCGAATTCGTTTTCATCAAACGCACTGGCAAAGAAGGGATCGTTCAGATCGACCCCGTACGGTGTATCATCGTCCGAACTGTCGTCACCTTCCCCGTCATCGGAACCATCCTGCAGTTCGCCCCGTTTGCGTCGCTTTTTGAGTTCCTTTCGCCGTTTGGCTTTTTCCTTTTTCTTTTGTAGAATCTTTTCGAACGGATTCACATCGTCTGCGAGCGATTTGGAGCGGCCACGATGCTGATGCTGCTGGCCACCATCACTATCGTCATCGTCGTCATCATCCTGCTCGCTATCGGCCGCTTTCCCCTTATCCTTCCCGTCGCCATCCACGTTCCAAGTGAACTCCATCTCAACCTTATCGTCACTCCGCGACTGTTCCTTGACCTCGTTCAGTAGGGCCTTATACTTCGCTATCATATCCTCCTTGCGACGTCCTTTCGGTTCGCCATCGGAATCACTACTCTCCCCTTCGTCCGACCCGCTGCTTGGTTCTTCGGGCGCTCGCAGTAGCACAAGTGGCCGCTTCTTTGACTTTCCGTTTGTCTTCCCCTTCTCCTCCTCGTCCTCTTCGTCACTGCTAGAACAGACGACATACTTTTTCAGCTCCGACTCGGGCATCTGGGCCCACTTGCCGTCCCGAATCTTTTCGTTAAACTCCTTCCGATCCGGATCGTTTTCGTCCCACGTTAGCTCGACCTTCGCCTGCGTCAGAGCGGACGTGGTGAAAATACGCGGCACGTATTTGCTCATGTCCGGCAGCTCGGTACAGTGGTCTTTCGGCTCGTCGTCGAACTCCATGTCGTCCGGGATGAAGCGGAGATCGAGTTTGTTGGCCGTACTTTCGTACTCCACACCGTCGCACTCTTTGTAGATTTTGTCCGCCGTTTCGGCCGAATCGCACTCCACGACGGCGTAGTAGTACTTCAGCCGGTTTAGCTGATACTCACGCAACCGTTCTTTTTGGGCCTCTTCGTCGTCGTCCGCTTCGTCTTCCGAGTCCTCCAAGACGCGCGAGGTGAGTTCCTGTGGGCCCCGCTTTTCCTCTTCCTGCATGCGCTCTTTGCCAAACTCGGAGGGGTAGATCTGAAACAAAACCAATTTAAATATTGTTGTTTCTTTGCGAAGGAACATTAATGAATGACAATTTCTCACCGTAACGCTCTTGATGGTGGATCCTGGCGTAAGGAAAGAGTTTAACAGAACCATAATATCCACCGCCCGAATCCGATCCCAGTCCATGTGGCAAACGGCCAACCGTTTCGTCGTTTCTTCGGTACGTTCCGCATCCGCATCCAGCTCGCCCCACACATGCTCGATGAACACTTCATCGTCATCGTCCGCCCCCTCACCATCCTCGTCCGAATCTTCATCCGAAGAGCTCTCCGTCAGAAGCACTCCTTCACCTCGGGCGTAATCTATTTCCAGGTTCTTCAACCGCTTTTTGATTTTGGTCGGTATATCCATTTTTTTCTCATCCTCATTGAGCTCCAACCCATCGGTGGATTCGGCCTCGGAGTCTGACCCACTCGTGTCCTTTTCCTGTTCCTCCTCTTCCATTCGACCCTCCATTGCGCGCTCTTCCAGTTCCCGTTCGCGCTGTGCCTTCTCCTCGTCGTCGCTTTCTTCCAGTTCGTAGAATTTCTTCATCTCGTCCGTTTGCGTCCGGCGCAGCTTCCGTCCGTAACGATCCACCGTAGCTCGCTCGTTAAACCGGCCATCCTCAAACATTGCCTTGAAACGGCTATCGATTTGTACCTTTTTCTTCGATTTTGGCATGCCCCGGTAGCGGGGATCGTTGATCAGATGGGCAAAACGTTCGTCGTCCCATATCTTGCTCGAAACACCAACATTGCCACCGGCCTTTTCCTGCCTCGGGTTGGTAACCGTTGGTTGGGCCCCGTTGGCGGGTTTCTTACCAGAAGGGGCCTTTTGTTTCTTGGATTCTTTCATTGTGGTATGTTTTTTAGCAACTGAACAGGGAACTAACAGGTTGATTTCATCTGATTTTCGCAAGAACACACAGCACGGTGTTGTAATTTAAATAAACAATGCGGCATGGAATTTGACGGCTGGAATGACAGCAAAAGGTTGTAAACATTGCCCGGTGAAAATGTATGCATGAATTACCTAAAACACAACGGCATTGTAAACAAAAAAGAAAACACTTATTAACATTGCTTTAAGTATTTTTCACTGCTTAAAAAAATTGCAATTATTAGTAAACAATAAATTTTAACAAATTCTTCGTGTGGTTTAGAAATCTATCTCAGTTACAGTTTTGTATGCATTTTATAATTTGCACCGGGTTTGTATTGTATTGGCATCCTGCTCCTGCATGCTCCCCTTGCCGTACCTAACCTCTACCATCCGAACAACGTTCGTTGCACAAGTTTTGACAGAACCAGCAAGAAATAAACATCATGTAACAGGACCGTGTTGAGTCGTGAAATATTGTGTGTAGATTGCCTTTCATCGCGCCGGTGGATCCAATATTCGGTTCGTAAGATCCGAATCCGTTCACTGACGCAATGTTTCACATTTACCGGACGACCGTTCGCTCCAGGCGGACGCCCGTGGTTGGGCACTTCCGCCGGATACTTCTGCCACCCGGGCGTATAGCCTTCCCGCGACCAAGCTGGCCAGTTCGGTACTGCAGTGGTAATGAAATATGGCTCACCGCCAAGACCTCCGTCGGCCACATCTTGACCGCAATTTATTTGTACTTTTGTAGCAAATGTTCGAACGTTCGATACGATGCTGTCCGCAAGGCGGACACAGGCAAGGCGCAGCATACTGGTCCAGGTGAGCAGTGAACGATCGTACAACGAGTTGTACCACTACTGCTCACAGTTTGGCAACATTGAAACCGCACACCATTATCGGGTGGATGGTGATTCGGACGGCGATTGCCATTACATCCTGCTCGAGTATAGCAGCACCTCGGAGGCCGATGCGGCCATGCAGTCCGGTGTGTTCAGCACAGAGCGACCCGGTGTACGGGCGAGGTCCATATTCATGTGGTTCCGTACCGGGCCAAAACCGAAGCTAGTCGTCCAGGAGGAACCGAAGCGGCCACTCGCGCTGATCGACGGGACGCGATCGATCGATGATGCCGATCTAAACGGTCTGCTGTCGGCGGCCGAAACTATCGACGATCAGGTGAAGGTGTTACATCGCGTAACGATGCTAAACGATCTCGGTAAAAGGCTTCGGTTTTTAGCGGTACGTCAGCTAGAATCTTCACTGCAGGGAATGTTCCCGCAGGCGGTGGCCCACCCGTTCGGATCCTCCGTCAACGGGTACGGTCGGATGGGGTGCGATTTGGATGTGATACTCGATCTGGACTCGCGATCGGGTGAACCACCGGATCGGAACTCCCGGCTCGTGTACCACACGAAAGCTACCAACCCGAACGAGAGGACGCAGGTGCAGCGACAGCTAGAATCCATTGGGGACGTTCTACAACTGTTCCTTCCGGGGGTGAACAGCGTACGGAGGATACTGAAAGCTCGCGTCCCCATCGTGAAGTACCACCACGAGCATCTGGACCTGGAGATCGATCTCACGATGAACAATACCGCCGGCGTGTACATGTCCGAGCTGCTTTATCTCTTTGGCCAGCTGGATGAGCGTGTCCGACCGCTAACGTTCTGCGTGCGCCGTTGGGCTCAATCGGTCGGACTGACGAATCAAGCTCCCGGCTATTGGATAACGAACTTTTCTCTCACCATGCTGGTCATGTACTTTCTGCAGCAGCTCAAAACTCCCATCCTGCCATCGATCAACAAGCTTATTCAGCTCAGTGCCGCCTCCCAACCACAAGAGTCGCTGTCGTTGACGCGGTTCGCGGACAGCGGCGAAGCGGGATGGGCTCTAGCGTTTCTCAAAAATCCCACCATCTACCGATCGTTCCGGAGTGCGAACACGTGCACGCTCGAGCAGCTGCTGGTGCAGTTTTTCGAGTTTTACTCGGCGTTCGATTTCAGCCAGCGTGCAATAAGTCTCAACATCGGCGGATCGATACTGAAGCCCGACCACAGCCCGATGTACATCGTCAACCCACTCGAGACCGTGCTGAACGTGAGCAAAAACGTCAACCTCGAGGAGACGGAACTGTTTCGCATGCAGGTACGCAATGCCGTCTGGTTGCTGGAAGCGAACGGGAAGGATGGCCGCAGCAGCAGCAGCAGCAGCAGCAGCGGAACCGTGGGGACTGGTGAGCCTGTTCGGCCCGAAGCAGCAGGAACGCATCACGCCCCAAATGTTCTTCACCAAACGAATGCTGAACGTGAAGGACATTTTCGATGATGTCCCGACGGACGAACCGGCGGAAAACCAGCGACAACAGTATCGAAATCCGGCAGTAAAAAGCCAAATAGCTGCCATTCAGCGCGCGACAAAGGTGGAAATCAGTAAGTTAAGCACAGGAGCGAGACCGGGGGCGGCAAGTACGACCGATGCGAGGGCCGCCACGATCGAGGGAACCGGCGTGAAGCTAAAAAGGAACACGAAACGCCGGTGATGAAGGGGAAGAAAGTGCACGGTTGGGAGGTAGGAAATAAAAATCACACACCACGTGGTCGTTGTGGATTGTTGACGAAATAGCTCCAGTCTCGAACGAATCTCCCTAAAACACGTGGAAAGAAATATGTCCGTACGAAAGATCCCCTTTTTCTTTCGGCGAATGAAAACCCTCAAGAACACGGTCACATGTATTTCCTTTTTCGTATATATATTTCATATTCAGTTTTTCGATTCCGACAAAACATTTTACGCACACATCGATCGTTCCACCGTTGTACCGATCGTCGCTACGGAAAACTCAACTACCGATCTCTAGTTTCTTTAACGTGATTCGCGCGCCCTTCCTTCCTTCAGTCCCGCAAATTCCGACAAACTTTTGGTCTTTGATAAATCCAGTGGGTTTACTGTTATCAAGCTTAAAACACTCAGCTAGGGAACATTATTATTTGGATTGCCTACCACTGCGGGAAGTCAGGAAGTGGCCCCAAGCATCCCACATGCTACTGTCCTCCGTCCATTTTCGATTACATATTTTTTTCCTCTCGATTTCTTGATTCTAGACCTATTTCATTCCCTTTCTACTACTCAATAACGCTTTCATCGCAAGTCTAAAAAATGTCCAAAACATTTCCAAAATGAAAACCGAAGAGGGGGGGATCGTGATCATGCCATCGAAAAGGGCTGCAGTTTCTGACCTAGTAAACGTGCCCGATAGCGATTTCGTTGGAGAGCGTGCGGAGTCGGTCAACTTTTTGGTGTGTCCTCCAAAACCGCACCGAGAAAAGAAGGATAATTCACCTTCTGTCTCCAACAAGTCCATATAGATATATTTACACTCCACGGCTGGCTTTAGTGGGCTTTCATATGTCCACGCCAGGGCTGATTAAAAATGGAACCCGCTAACTGATAACCAACACAGAAAGGAGATTATTTCTTCCTCGGACTAACAAACACCGCCACTTTCCAGTGGGTATCGGGGTTTATAAACTACAATTTCTCGCGAGCTGCTACCGTTCTTCTTATCCGTGATTCTAAACTATTCCTTTACGACAATATTCTAATTTACTGTTTGCTTCCGCATCACCATTGGTGCAATTTTATTTTATCTATTTGTGTGTGAGTGTGTGTTTTCGTTATACATTTTTATAAAACTTTTCATAAAACCGATCACCGGTCGATCTTAGTCGACCGTACACGTGATTTACACCAAAAACATTTCGACCGGTCCTCCAGCGAAAGTCCTACTTTGTTTTTGCTGGTACAAAGGTATTATTTTACTGTGAAAACGCTTGTTGTCTTGTTGATGGAAAATGTGGGGTGAAAGTGTGCGATATGATTTTGTTTCCTCTCCCTTCCGAACTCTATGCACCGGAAGAGTGCGTTGCGAGACGTGGAACCTAACGTTATAATTTACAATCTTTGAAACATTCAAATCGTCTCCTTTATTTATTTGTTATTTTTTTGGATAACGTTCAAAATATGCAATTTTTCACGCACTTCCCATAGGAAATGAGCAAACAAGAAAAGTTCTCAAACCAGTGAGCCAATATGTTTCGAAAAGTTATGTGCATTTTGTGGTTTTTCTTGCATGTATAATCTCCTTTCGTAATCTCTTCCGTTCCGTTTTTCATACTCGCTTTCTACGCTTCCCTTTCACTCTTCGTTTATGATTTTTATATTTGATTTAATTTTTCTTTTTGCAACCTTCATTTCCTTTTAACAACAAGTTGTGCATCTGCTCCAGGTATGTTTTGTTATTTTTTTTCTCGAAAACATAAGGAACCGGGAATGCCTGCATGCAGGATGAGTTCGAAGGGGAAATAAATAAATTGGTGGGGGTGCACATTCCAAGGCGAAAGGGATTGGGAAACCTACCACCTACACACGCACACACATGCTGACTATGGACTGGAAGCGGGGATGAGGAGGGTTGAGATTGCAGCTAACTAGAAACGCGATAGCGAGGGAAAAGTCTACGACGACGGCGACGTTTAGTAGACAGTAAGGAAGACCTCGGTCAGGCTGTGGTCACACGATGATAATGAGCCGACTGTGCAAGATGACTACGGGATCGAAGACTGGGCTTACAACTAAGGCGCGTTGCGAGCGCGCACTGTACACAACGAAATTATACACAAATAAACAATGGGGTTGAACTACTCCAGCTGAGAACGTGTTCCTTAAGGGTTAGATTCACAGGGACGGGGACACAGGTGGGGTTTTTTAGTGATGTAAAGGCAGAGATAGAGACTGACAGGGTTGAGCGGTCTGTCTGGGTTGTCGTTTAAATAAACTTATAAACAAAAAGAATAGGTGGAAATAATGTTAGCGGTAACTTAGAGGTTGCTAAACTATAGTTCTAAGCTTTGAGGAAGTCTTTGCTGGCTCAGAAGTACCTCGAAAGACTTGACTTGACTTGGTATGATTTTTATCCACGCATATCATACACGTACACTAATTTGGCCTACCAATATAGAACGAGGAAAGCGTGAGTACGGCTCCTAACTCTCAGACAAGGTTTACTCGCGTCTTCCCTACCCATTTTTACAGATTCGTGTCCCCAGAAGAATACGGAAGAACGGGTGCACAAGAACCGACGATTCGACTCGCAAGAGCGTAACAAGAGACAAAAAACATTTGATTTATCTACTGGCCATCTGCCGGCTCCTTCGTCCGTGTCCCAACTTGGAAGAGTACTCCGGAATCTTGCGCTCGAATTCCTACTGTCGCCGATTGGCTACGACGGTCCGCTCGCGGCTATCCTCCCGTCCGATGCTGTTCCGGCTGCGCGGTGGCGACGTATTGTTGGTCCCGTTCGGTCCGAGGCGTGTCTTGCGCGAGCGCTTGAATTTGGCCATGTCCTCGCCGAACACGTCACCCGTCCGGAGCGCGGAAATGAGGTCGTCGAACTCACCCTTGTTGTTGGCGTCGGCCGCCATCACCGGTCCATTCGTGCCATTCGAGTGTTTCGACTTGAGGCCTAGCTTTCCGGCGACCGAATTGAGCAGACCCTCTTTGGACTTCCGCTCGATGGTGCGCTTTTTGAGCTGGAATAATAATTACACAGGTTACGCGTTGTCAGAAAAAAAGAATTAAGTGTTCAATTCAGTGTCCCTTACCTCGGCTTCCTGTTTGGCGCGCTTTTCTTCCTCCTCCTGGCGCCGCCGGAAGTTTTCGTTGTCCATCTTCGCCTCCATCAGCGCGGTAAGGAACCCGTCGAAGATACCGAAGAACTCCTCCGGCTGCACGATCGAACCATCCTCACCGAAAAGCCGCACGGCACGATCGAACCTAACGACGGAGCAATGATACGGGAATTAGGAACCCCGAAAACGGTTAGTCGTAAACATCACCAGCAAATTACCTCGTCTTCATGTCCTGGAACTGATCCTCCAGCTCGGCAAACCGTACCGACGCCTGGGCGTGGAACTCGCGCATAACCGGCAGGAACCGATCGCCGGGCAGCGACGCACCGCTACTCCGGTGGAACTCGATCTCCCGACTGACGTCGGTCAGTCCACCGCGCAGCATCTGAATGTCCTTGTCCATCTCACCGAGCGCCACCTTGGAGGCTTCCTTCACGTGCGGCAAGTCCTCCTCGAGCGTCAGCACGTCCTTGAACTTCTTCTCGATGATCTGCACCAGATAGTGCAGCAGGGTGGTTCCCTTGGCCGCGCTGGACTTTGTGTCCGCGAGCCGGTTGAGCGACGCCAGCCGGAAACCGGACGCATTACCCCGAGCGCCACGGTTCATGTAGTTGCCGAGGGCCAGCACGAGCTCTAGCAGCTTGCGAAGCTTGCGCGATCGTGCGACCTCACGGGACGCTTCCATCACACTGGCAATTCGCGGTGAGATGTCGTTCACCGTCACCTGGAATCGCTTCTTGTAGTGCAAACTCTTGAGGCGCTGCTCGTAATGAGGTATTCTGCGGGATGAAAAAGGGTGGACTTAGTCATAGAGCTCTAATGCCCAATCGTTGGGGATCTTACTTGGAAATTTCATACAGGAACCGGTCGGCACGGGCCAACGAGTCGATGTCCTCGGAATGCTCGTCCAGCAGGGCACGCTCCTCAGTCGACGGGGTAAACTTGAGCAGCTGTTCCACCATGTCGATCGGTAGCTGCTCATTCGAGTCCATCGATAGGATAGCCCTGGAAAAGGAAACCGTTTAGTTATTGGCTCGGAACTCACTACAATCGTACCACTGGGACTTACTTGGATATCTCTTCGTCGGACATTTTGAGCTTGCTTAGCAGGATGGTGCAGTTCTGCGCTCGCCGACCGTCAATGACGGAGAGAATTTTGGTCTTGTTCTTACCGATCAGCCGTAGATCTTCAATAGATCCATCGTTCTGTTCAGGAAGCAAAGGAAATAAGTTAGGGCTTGTACGTATTGCTCGTCTGGCTGACTCGGGACTTACCGCAACGCCATTCTTCTGGTAGGCCGAAAACAGCTTGTCGATCGACTCGAGCTCGATGCTGTTGTACCACTTCGTATCGTCCAGCTCGCTCCAGACCGTACCCTGCAGCTTGCTGTCGGGCAGCTTGGACCAGTTAAAGCTCTTCAGGGGGTTGGCCGGCTGAGGGACGTTCTTCTTCGGCGCCTCCTTCGGTGCAACCGGTGGTTGAGGTCCGCTGCCAACCGGCGCCAGGCTGGGAAGACCGCCCGGGGCGGGTGGTGGTGGTGGTGCGGCCGGCATCATCATCATCGGTGGTGGCGGCGGAGGTGGAAGCTTGCAAGGAGCCGGAGGTGGTGGTGGAGCGCCGCCGGTGACCTGCCCGTTACAGTTGGCACCCTGCAGTCCCGCCACCTTCTGGTCGTCGGGAATGCTTCCCTCGGTGACGAGTCGTTCGAGCCGGATGCGCTCCTGCTGCTCGCTGACGAACCGATGCTGCAGGTCCTCGGCCCGCATCTCCGCATTCAGCGCCCGCTGGACGGCCTGCGAGTGGTTGGCACTCTCCTTCTCGAGCCTCTCGCGCATCCGAGCGAGTGACGTTTCCAGATCTTCCTTTTCCTGCGTCCGCTGGTCGAGATCCTGCTCGCGCTTGGCCAACCGGGCCACGATTTCGGCGTTCTCCCGTTCGAGATCTTCCGCACGGGAGCGAGCGGCCACCAGTTCCTCCTCCTTCACGAGCAACTTCACGATCTTCCGCACGTCGATCGAGAGTGGAGCCACGTCGGGATCTTGCAGTTTGAGTGAGGATGACGTACCGCACGACCCGGTCTCGGATCGCTTATCCGCTCCCTGGCCATCCGGGTCGATGATGTCACTGGCGGGACGTTCCTCATGCTGGAGTACCAACTGTTGTACGACCCGATCGAACAGCAGCCAATGCTGTGCATTCGGACCGGTCGTCGGAGGTGGCAGGAGCAACATGTGTTGCAGCAACGAAAGCAGATGTGGATAGGCCGGCGAGTGGCTGAGCTTGCGGCGTAACAGATCAAACATGGCCGACGCACTCTTGGTGTCCACGTGCTCGTGGTCGAACTTGCGCGCCAGCTCCTTCTCATCCTCGTTGCGCACCATCTCGAAGAAGTCCAGATGGCGGTTGAGCGTCTCGTTCTCGTGCTTGCGCAGCTTGTCAATTACCGGCTGGATGCCGAGCATCAGGAACTCGTAGCGCAGGTGCAGCCGGAACTCGAGATTCTCCTGGCCCGGGCCGTAGTTCAGCACAGCGTTGATGAACGACATGATGGCCGTCTTCAGGTTGACGTCGTCCCGGTAGGCACCGGTCGAGCGGTCGAGATCGTTCACGATACCCTGGAAGCGGGCCCGTTCGGCCGCGTACTCCTGAAAGTGGAGCATCGCTGTCAGTACCTTCTTGTGCCCGCCCGGCACCAGGCAGACGGCGCCAAGGATCTCCAGGGCGGCAATCTTTGTCTTGGTGTTGTCCGCCGCAAGTGATCGCGCGATCGTATCGATTCCGGTCGGATGAGCGAGAACGTGCGAGCGGCCGGTGGAGTTATTCATGAGTGCCTTGATGCACCCGATGAGGCTGGTGTGCAGCGGACTGTTGGCGACCCGGATGTCCAGCGCCTGCAGAAGCTCCAGCAACGCCGGTAAGCCCTGCAGCTCGATGAACCGGATGACGAAGCTGTGCGCCGACGTCCGGAGGGCCGTTTTGAGTGCATCGAATAGCGCCGTTTGGGATTCGATCTTCGGACCGTACTCGTGCGTCGGTGACTCGTCCGGAGCGCACGCCTTCAGCTGCACCGCCATGTCCTTCAGTCGCTCGATGTAGTGCTCGGGCGAGGGTGGAACCGTCTGCAGTGTCGCACCGTTGGGGCCCGCGTCCAGTGGGCTTTTGCGCGAACAGTAGATTTGCCACTTCTTCTGCGGCGGCAGGCTCATCATGGCGGCCTTGTTCGGTGCAGTGAGATCCAGCTCCTCGACCAGCTCGGCGAACTTGCTGTCCAGCTCGTCGATGGCCGGCATCGGTTGGGTTGGCGTGAGCGTCTGCAGGGAGAACACTCCCTCGACCACACAGATTTCGGGCGGTTCATCGTCCTACGGGAGAGGAGAAGAGAGTTGATATTTCAAGTGAATCGGGTGACGGATTAGGAGTTCGACACTTTGGAATACTAACAGTTTGGAAAAATATAAACATAACTAATTCTTTAACAGAACCAAGAATTTCGAAAAGAAATGCCATCCTGCCGACCGAGTCGGACAGCACATGGCTACTTAGATCATCCTAATGTGAGAAGCACATCAGCATTATCAATTGTAAGAGGCACGCTTGGATTGACTTGTGTTGTTTATTTTCGTTCAACGATTCTTTAGAATAAAACCCGACTGACAAAATCGTCATGCTTTCTCGTTCTGTCTAATCGACAATTATACAACAAAACGAAATATCAGGACGGTTTTGTCAGCAGGTATCTTAAAACAAACCCAGCTCTTGAATAGAATCCTCTTCCTAGAATTCCGTCCTGAGAAGGAACTAAATAATTGTAATTCTTAAGAAAATGGCAACAAAAACACTTGTGGATCAAATTTCAGATCCTGTGCAAGAATTTTGTATTTTGTTTTGAATATAGCTATTGTTTGTTGTCTTTCCATTTTATCCTCGAATGCTTTTTAATTTGCCAAAATAATCTTTTCACTTTTGTAGTGTTTATTGAAATGTTGAGTATAAGAAGTTGTACTTTTATTTCGAGTTATATTATTCTCTTAGCAGCGTGAATGTTATTTTTTCAATATCAATTGGGCTTTCCTCGTTGGATGTTTTGTTTTAGAGCTATGTAGTCGAATTAATGTTTTATTCGATCTAAGCTTTCCTTGTTTTTAACAGTATTTTTAAAGGAAAAAAAATTATAACTGTAAAAACCCTTGATGAATATTGTGATGTTGATATAAACCCAATATGTGTGTTAAATGTGATTACAATGGAGTATCTAAGACTGAATAGGACAAAAACTAACATTCTGTGATTTCTATTGAGATTTATAGTCGGTCTTCCCATTTTCTTCAGTTTTTTACTATCAATTACCGATACGATGTTGACGGTTTACTCCATGCTTTTTGGACTGAAATACTGCACCAAAACATAATATCTCCTACATAGGTTGCATAACTGTTTTTTTTTTGTTTTAATTTGTTCATTGTTCACAGTAGTACTTCGGAAGTGAACATATACTGCTTATTCGTTACAATTCCTCCCGTTTATGCTTTCCTTCCTTTCGATCTAATCAATTTGTTCAAATCAAATGTTCCGATTGTTAAGAAACCAAGCGTGCAATACGATCGGTTCCTCCTGTTTGCAATGCGCGTTTGATCTACTTTATCTCGCCATTTTAAGTAACTCGGCGTCGAAGTTTGGAAAACAAGAAACACTCGGAAACGCACATCAATCGATCACGATCGCATCCACTGTGCGTGCCTTTGAACTAGATCTTATTAAATCCGGCCGCGGAAGATTAGTATGATTCAATTTTCAACAATTTGGTTCAACTACCCCACATTACCGCATCTCCCCAGGCCAGGCTAGTGGAAGGAGGAGTGCGAAATTGGGCCGAATCGAAAGAATGGTTCAATGGAGGAAGGAAAGCACACCACGCTCGGTCGGATAACAAAAAAGGAAATCGAGGGAATCGAGGGAAGGCAAAGTGTTTTTGGGTGGTTAGGAGTGTTCTTTTTCCTTTTCCCCAAGGTACAGGAATGGAAATGGAGGGGAGATTTTTTTAAAGGGCTCATCTTATTTTCCTCCTGTCAACAATTATGCTGCTCGGTGGCGCGAAAGGTCGGCAATCGAGGTTCAGTTTGGCCGCGCGCGTGTTATGTTGTTTGAACCTTTTTTTTCTCAAACGGGATAGAAAGTGTGGTTCGTTGCATGATCAACGGTTCTTTGCCCTCGCCAAAGAAGCGCGGGGATACAGCCCGAAGATTGTGATGATTGATTATGTACGTGATTTTTCATTTCCCAGGAGGTCCGACCTTTCTGGTTCAAGTGCAGGAAATCGATCTGTGCGCAATAATTTCGTTCGTTCGATGTTTCGCTCGGAATCGAATCGAGCCCTTTTGCCGTGTTTTGCGCTGATCGGTTAAAGCAATTTATGTGGGGCAAAATTGTGATCGAACTGAAGAGAAAATAAAACTCGACCCGAGGTCTCCGAGGGGGCGTGAGAAACCAGTACAAACGGTGCTTGATAAGCGCCACGACGTTGAACCTTGGGTTCTTCTCACTTCTTGCACTGGATCGTTATGTCAGCTTCGGGTTTCCCACGAAACCCACCCATCAACATGCTATTCGATGTTTTATCTTCGCACAGGACAACTTTTGTTTTCTTTAACTGTCCTGACATCGATTCTGACGTTCCATTGTTTGTTAGGCCGTTGTTTTTTTTTGTGGTGGCGTCATTGACTTAACAAAAGTGAAAGAAAAGTTTGTCCAGTGACCGGTTGCAGCAAACATAGCGCAGTGCGATTTAACTCCCGAAGGTGATCAATGTTTTCGGGGCTTGGCGACAACCACAGATAGTCAAAAGGGTTGGCCGCACTTTTGTCTTTTCGTTTTCATTAGGGGGGCGGTGTTTAATTATGCTGCAGCTAACCGAAGGACAGCTGTTTTCAAATAATTGCTCTTTTCGCAACAAAAATAGTGTGTTGAAATTTGGGCAGACATTTATCCAAGCGAATGGTTGCAGTGATTTCCACAATTGGGACTGATAAAATAAAATAAAAATACACAACTCTTTGAAGCTTGAGAAAGAGTCACGAACAAAATAAACGTGTTTCTTTGAGCTTCGAAACTGCGTTTAAATATTGTTACAAAATCTTTTCTTTCCATAGCTTAGTCAAACATTTTAAAACATCTTCGGGCATTCTATGCCTCTCCTTGTTACGCACATGCTGACATCAGCAGAGTTGTGCAGAGTTGGTGCAAAAACAACCCCTTTCCTGTTGATCAACACCGAGAAGTAATGTTCCTTCTTGCATATGAATCGCATAAAGTCACCCCAAGCTGTACATAACATCCGTAAAACGATGGCTCGTCGATCTGTTATCGCAGCTACGTTTGAATCGCTATCGTGAGCGAACATTTGTCACTCGGTTCGCTTTGGGTCTGGAGAATCGAGAAATGCGTACGCTTCGATCGGCGATAACACGATTAATTATGTCACTGGAAGCTGCATGAAACGTCCACTCGGTTCGGTTCGATAGTTCGAATGCTATCAACGGCGAAATGCAGCTCTCTGCAACCTAAGCACATTACCATTAACACGCTGCATGCAAATTAAATGCGCACATAATCGGTACTCCTGTGACAACGCGCCGGGATGCAGGAGAGGAGGCAGTTCATTACACAATCCATCGGAAAATCGAAGGTCTATCTGTTTCGATTGAGATCCACTTGAGACTTTTCAGACTATCCGCAAGTCGGAAGCTTAAGAATAGTGCGGATTGGGTTGGTTGTGCAATTTATGAGGATACAAACGAATAAAGCACAAGATTAAGGGTCACCGGTGAAACCTTGAGTTCCCCATTGCGTTAAGAAAGAGGAACCCGCCACCGAATATGGTGATGCACATTAACACCGTCGGTGGTACCATATGGTTCTGCTAGGGGGCCGACGACTTCCTTATTACTCCGGCAACCTTCACCATTCTGCACGGAAAATAAAGCCCTCTCTAAAGCCAAGGATTCCGTGTGGCAATGGGTGAACATAATTATCAACCCGTGAAAGATGTCTGATAAAAATACTCCATCGAATGTCGCACGTTGTCGGGAAGAGCACTTTGGTGATTTTATATCCCATTTATGGGCATTGACCAATTGAAGCTTCCTTGCGTGGAAAAGTGATCGCCTACCAAGGTTACTCTTTCTTCTTCGCTTTAATCAGCATTCCCGCCCCGAAGCACAGTATGGGATCGTTTTCGCCCATTATGGAATTTATGAGCAATGGTCATCGTTGACAGGATTGTTCATAATTTACACGCGGTTGGTAAATGGCGCTGATCTTGGCATACTTTTCGGCGACCCTTGCGACTTAAAGGGATACAGGAGAGGCCACCCGGCATTGTTCGGAAAGGTTACAAATTACCCTGACGACGACGACACCATTGAACTTGTAACTTGATTTTCAATGATCCTCAAAACAGAATAAAGAGTTTCCTTGTTAAAAAAAATCAATCTTATAGATGATAGTTATGTTTTAGCAACGTTTATCCTTCGAATGTAAGGTTATGTTGGTCTGGGACAATTGTCCGCAATGGGAACACATTTAAAGTAAATGTTGATCTGCTTATTTATTCTTAAATGCTTTACTCCTTATACGATTAATTTGCAAAATCATCTGAAGGGAAAATAAGCGTTTATTATTAACTCTCCTTTCAATATTAAACTTATTAAATAATCAGATCGATCAATTTCACGGAAGGGTTTTTCTGCTAATGGAAAGTGAAAATATTATCCTTCTTTTCGCTTTTTATACATGCTGGCGCTCCTGCGGAGTCGAATCTTCACCCGTTGTGGCATTTAATTACGAATAAACAATCCATTTATTTTATCATCCTTACGTCGTCTAACTAGATATCGTGCCAGGACGCAAAGAAAGCTCTCTCTCTCTCTCTTTTGGAACTCTGTTTAAAATGTTTCCCCGCGCACGATACTGATCTGAAAAACTAAAGCGGTTATAATCTCCATCGATAAATCACGGCAACATTGAGTGCTATATTGCTCGGGGAGCTATACTTCCTCGTTTTCTGTTTTTGTTTAATAATTCCATATCGCAATATTGCATCGTTGCACGATGTATAAAGTGAAACACCGACCATCGTATGGGAAGCTGGATGACGGCTTACGGCTTCAAACGACGGTGCCCCCTCGGGGCAGGAAGTATGTACCGGCCACAGAGGTTCGACACAGGTTGGCTCGCCAGATGATAAGTCACCGCGACACATATCGCGAACATGATATCATGATAAATTATTTCTATCGATCGCCCCCCGAAGCCGACGGTGATGAACCGAGAGTGAAACCGTGGGGCGGCGAGATTGGTATGTGTTGATCAGGGTGTATAGAGGAACCGGTCAAGTGGCTCGTTCGTTCTACGGCTTCGGGGTACGGTGGCTACTTTCTTCTCCGACGAGCCCGTCCCGGGTACGCAAGCGTGTCGAAAATTTGATTTCGTTAATGTAAGTCCTCGCACGGGATGGAGGTTTACCACCGCAAGTGGTTTCGTGCACATGCGGAAGTCCTCTTGCCTGTTGGCCAAAGGTTCCACCAGGGGTCGAAACCTCTTTTCACCGAGCGCGCCCGTTCGTTCCCAAGCGTTTGCCGCCACCGTTTGTACATCGTCTCGAACCGGGCGCACATGCTCGGCTTATGCTGATAAATGATCGCCCACAGAATCGGACCACGGGATCGCGCCACGCAGAGTGTCTCGTGCGGCGACGCGTTGGCGCACATGCACGATTACGGAACCGATTCGGAGCGATCGGATCCGATTCGGCCGAGTTTCAGGTTTCTGGAATAAATTCCGCGCGCGCACGTGTATCGGTCCGCGGGAAATAAAATGTGGATAAATCGGCCCGTGTCCGGCGGCAAATTGAAAGCGTTTAATTCAATCTACTCTGGGCGATGATTTAACCGATCCCCTTCGCATCCCACACCCGCCCGGGGATCGGTCAATTCGCGTTGAAGCCCTTATCGTGACGTTGGACAATTGGGAACCACGCAGCTCAATGGAATTAGATTTGGTTAGTTGCAGCTGGGCGAAAGTGGAAGCAACACTTACGGCTGTCAGGCTGGCTGATTGTTAATTAACAGGCATATTTCCTTTGGAACGAATCAAAAGATTTCCCCCTCCTCCATAGGGCCGCAAGCGACGAACCCGAACTGCGGGGTTTGTTGTGAAATAAATTATCAATTTATTTTGAACTGAAAAAACAATTCCTTCGGTTGGGTTACGCAACGTAACCGATCATCGAAACCGATACCTCTCGATACAACCGCATGTTTATGTGATCGATTCGTAGATAACGATGTGGTCTGTGTAAACAAGAAACACGATCGACCGTTGCGTCTAATCGTGTGCGATTTTACATGATTGACATTAGAATGGCAATCAGGCGGCTAACCGAGGCTAACCCTCGGAAGAGGTACGAAAAGTACGTCGCTATTGCTTACCTGCAGACAACCGCACCACCCTCGGCGGCCACGGAAGGCCGG
>KE525004.1:175345-188044 GCA_000441895.2 Anopheles sinensis
TTCCCACTTTCTTGAGCAAACGCGATGATGCTTGCGATGCTGTAAGCGAGCCGCAATGCTGACCAATTAAGAGCATCGAAACGGTGAAATTTAATGTTAAACATTGGCGCACGGTCCGGTCAGCTGGAATGTGTTGTGCGCCACCCATCGGACTCACCACCCGAGCTGCTGCTGCTGAGTCGTCGGAGTTGTTTGTTTGTTTTCCGGGCCTTCTTCAGGTCTCTCTTCAGTGTCCATCTCCCTCGTGGTGATCGGATCCGATTCGACGCTCCGGGCGAGGTGGGAACGTGCTGTCGCGGCTAATCGAAACGTTTGGCAGCTAACGTTTTGTTTGGAAAAAGACGAGAAGCGCACAACGCCGCTCGGGGAGATGTGAAGGTGAAAAGAAAAACAACCTAAATGGTATTGCAAATTTGCAAATAATAGATGCGGCCGCTTTGCGCCACGCGATTTTGCGGGCGTGGGAAAAGCGTGCTTCGGTACCCTCTTCCATCCCGGTTCGCTTCGACGCTGGTGAATAAAATTAACAAGTGATTTGGAAATTCGGAATGTTTTACGGTAGCTGGTCTAATTAGTGCAGAAGGAGGGAGATTAAAATCTAATCTTATCGCTTTGGTTTTATGCCCCAATTTTTGGAGACTGTAGTAGAAAAAAAGGTAGCAAGGCAGAAATCAATCAAAATGTCAAATAAATAATTGGATTCTCATTTAATTATACAGAAGTGCTTTACAACTGAAGCAATACAACTGAAAGAAGTGGAGAAAAACAATCATTAGATTAAATGTAAAGCCCCGTTAGTTGCCTCATTGACAAATGATTATTTACCTACCAGTTTCAATTGCAATAACGATGCAAATGATACGATCATAAAAAGCTACATGTTGTCGTACAAGTGTGGAAGTTACTTTTAGCTTTTCTGTCAGCTTCTCTCAACCGTTGGCAGTTCCTGCCAATCCCTCCACCAACCTAAGCTGGAAAAAGTAATATCCACTAGCCAAACCTATGCCGCAATTGCGATAAATCATTCCATTAGATCCTCATGACAGCTGGACCCGCTCGTAAATATGACGTAATTAAGTGCTTGCGTCCAACGGGCAGGATGAGGCGTTTCCTTCCCATTCGGGGGTCGCAGAAAACGGCGGGACACTCGGGAGTATGACATACACGTTGGTGCAATTTTACTTTCCTCCCGGTCTTGGTCGGGCAACAAGGATGTAAGGCGTGCAGAACGAAGCGAATGAATATTTATAACCAGCAGGGTTACGACTGGGCGCCAAAGTAATGAACTTGATTTATTGATAACGTTACTACGCCTAACGCCCGTTTGAGCGTCCGCCTTGGGGGGTGGTCCACTATTTATGATCTGCGGATGGCAAAGGTGAGGTCTTTCGTTCGTTTATTTGAAATATTAGATAGATGAAGTCTATTACTTTCTCGGGAGATTTCCTCTGGAGTATGAACGTTATTTATCTTGAATATAAGGCGAGTGATGACAAAATATATTTGAAAAATGTCCTACATACTTGACAATTTTCCATACAGGTTACTTGTATGAAACAAGGTTGGAAATATAAACCACCAAACTTTCTGTTGGTAATGTAGCTCAAATAAATACATCCACCGTCCAGCGGCTCCCTTCTAAAAAGCTTACGGTGAACGAAGCCACTCTTTGACGAATTACAGCCAGCTCCGTAAGTAGAACGGCTCCGTTCCGACAAGCTGCTCCCGGATCGGACATGTGCATCTGAAAATTGGGCGAAAGTCAACCGCCACCGTCACCTAGTTATTGCCATTTTTCTTTTCTCAACGTTGAATGGTTTCAGTTCCAAACTGCCTTTCCCATCGACACAGTTTTCTCCGATGAGACCAGAATAATTACTTTCACTGTTCGCATCGATGGCCCGCGTTTGCGTTGGTTTTAGGATCACCCTTTTTCGGGATCTGCTCCACCACGCGAGTGCGTTGTAGTTTTTATTATTTCTATTTTACGCCGGATGAAAATCGAAAGCACCAACCGTGTGGAATGTTGAGTTCGGTTCGGCTTTACGCCGGTGAACGTCCGTCCGGTGTTGTTGCGTATGCAAATGGCCGCCCCAATCGGGCACGTGTTCTGAATGAGCAATTGGAATTGCGGTGTCTTCAGCAAGGCGCGTTTGGTGCAGTTAGACATGCAGGACGTACAACCGGATCCGTTTGATCGGACAACGGTCGAACGGCTCGGGTTGCGTGTCAGGCACGTCAACCTGCGCGATCTTTCTGGGTCAGCAGCAATAAAATCGATCAATCGATCGTTTGTCACAAAGCGAAGGAATTTTTTGTTAGAAGAGGATACGAAGAGCGTATTATTTATGAAACGGAGCGGTTAAGTACACTTTCGCAATCGTTGGTCTCAAGTTGGCCATCATTTGGTGTTGATGTGAATATGAGGTGCTTTATTTCAAACCATCAATTCGTTTGAAAACCCCCAAGTGAAGGAGTGTATAATGAAGACAAATGCGGTAATTAATGAGCGTGAGTGAAGACGGTGTTTATTATTGGTTGTGATACACAGGGCACAATACCGTTTTTCATGCAAGCATGATTTTCATCGCTTCCAAGTTTCACTGCTTTTTGTAAAATTCAAAAACAATCGAAATTAAAATGGAAAAGTTTGTACAATTGGTTAGCTCGAATTATTTTTAACCAATCTTATTGATGTTTTAAAGTTAAAGAATGAATTCAAATGGATACGAGTTTATTTCCTCCTTTCAAAAATCCTTGCGTAGAACAATTGCCCATATATGATCACTTTTGATCATTCTCATGTTAATCGAACATTTACGTACCTTCCACGGTCCATAAATCACGAACTTGATTAAAGTTGTTGTTTTCTCAAGACCCTTGGCATGCTGTTTACTAGCCTGGCGCTAATGACTGTTACAAGTTATTGGTTCATGGTTACGCGCAAGGGAACATAACCGTTCCCTAGCTCAAGTAGCCGACGATGGGTTTGAAGCTGCGATGACCAGCGATTTGGATTCCAAATTATTGAACGCATTTTGCGTAACCCCGGTACGGTGCGGTTGGCTTTCTTCTAGGAGTGGTAAAACGGGGTGAACTTTACGGTTTGGTGTCCCGTGGAAAGTATTTTCTTTCTCATCGCCAACGTTTCCAGGTCGAGTGTGCCGTCCAATTGACCGGCAAGAATGACGCGGGGCCATAACTGACTGGTCATTAATTTTTGAAGCCATTTTCTGTATCAACCATTTTCGCACCACCACCAACCTCGCTTCCCCACCCGGTAGCGTCCCGTTTCGGGAGTTGGATAATTTGTCGAACGTTCGACGCGGGGTTCGTCGCTTGAAGTTCTTTGTTGGTAACCCGCTTTTGTTCAAACGAACCCGACATCTCATCACCAGCGGGACATCGCGGTAAGCTGAAAAGAGTAATGTCTTTCGTTGTTTCCTGGTTGCTCTTATGTTTTCGGTATTTTCTCGTTAGCACACCTGGCACCGCTTGGTAAACGATGGAAGGTAATTTCTGACCCATTACCCGGACCCCGTTATGCTGGACCGGGCTTACATGTAGGCTTTCTCTCCGGGGACACTTCGGTGGCTCGAGTATTGGAATCTTGAACGCACACAGTCTCTGTGTGATGTAACCGTTCGCTATTTTGGAATCGCTTTGGGCAGGCAAAACTGTCTAAAAATTTCACTTGCCGATTGAAGTTGGCGGCCGCTCCAAATCGAAGAATGTTTTCGGTAATGTGTGCTGTAATGGTTTGAAATATTATGAGCCAAATAAAAAAAAGAAATACATCATTTCGTTACCCGCCAACCGTTTTCGTGCAATCCCCATCGAAACACTCCACTTGGCAGGCCCCGCGCCTCAATACACAGTCGCTCATGCTCGTTGCAAGTGCCAGTGTTACTGTAGGGTATAATTAGATGAGCGAAAAAATGTGCACACATTTTTCACCATGTACCGTGCCAATCGTGAGTAACCCGTACACAGGTCTACATTAAGCTTTTGACGGTGTCATAGTTTTTTTGTTTACAGTTACCTACAACGGCGCTTTCTAAATATGCAACATTGTAAAAAAAAATCATCCACTAAACTGTTCTTCAGGTTAAGAAATTAAAGCCCCATTTGTTGCTACCAATTGAGCGATTTAAAACGAAACGAAAACAAGCAAAGCCCTTTGTAAGGAAGCCTTCATAGCTGAATAGTACGTATCATAAGGCTTTTTTGGTATACTTGTTATATTTTTATTATTTTTTTAAGGAAACCTTTTATGCGCTTCACCCATTCTTTAATCGAACTTTGAAATTCGTCTTTTTAGAACCATCAGAAAATACATTTTGCCTTGACAAAACTGGTTGAAAACGAACCTTACTTAAAGCTTACAAGCGACCTTCGATTCTTCGACAGAATCGGATGTGATTTAAACGATACTAAATCTGTCTATAAGGTGATCGTGTCGGATTGTGTTCCGATCACCTTCAACTGTTTGGTGCTGTAGAGGAGATGAGTTCGTCAATTGAAAACTCCCCTGAGCGTTGGTGTCGCATCGCCGTTCGTTCGTTGACAGGCGGGTCTGTGGCGTACCGTAGCGCTCCAGCGTACGCCACGGAGCAGAGGATCAATCGGTTGAACGAACTTTCCATCCGATGGCCATGATGACAATGCACCAGCATGACAGAAAGCCGTTCTTCGCAGCGATAATTGCATTCACTTCAGTGTGCACGCTTATCTGGGATGAGGGTTGGTTGCCTGGCGTGTATTTTATTTTCTTCAACTCACTTCCAACTTTTATTACGACGTTAGATCTCCATGTTGCAGATGCAAATGCATTCGGTTGATGGGAAATGAAGCAATCTTGCACTGCGCACAGATTCATCAATCACGCCGGGAACGGCAGGGGAAAACGATGATGACCTCCAGCGATCTGGTGTGTGAGTTTCCTCTGGTGGAGTGGAGTGTTTTTTTTCTCCATCCCAACACTCTCTCCCCTTTTCGTGTTCAATATCCCCGCATCCGGTTTTCCGATGCAACAGCCCACGGTCATCAAACCGATGGAAGAGAAATGCAAACCAACCTTGGGCTCGGGCGAACGGAATACGGAATTGCGGGCCGCGTTTGAAAATGGAAGTGATGAATGATGTTTCGTCTTTCGCTTTCCACCGTCGGCACCTCAACCGGTGCGCAAAGAAAGGCGCAAATGCTTAACCTGGCGTCATTGTCGTTTTGACGCCTTTGGCGGTAATGAAAAAAAGAAATACCCTCAGCCAGGCATCAAGAGCTTCACACTTTTTTTTATCAGTTTTGTTACGATCTATCTGTACATCCTATCCCTGAACTTTTTTCTTTCCTTCTCCTAACTTGACAGATGCAGGTTGTGTGGCAGGCGAATGTAAATTGCAGCTTATCTTTCAGGGAATGTTTTTTATTGATATTAACATTCGAAAGGCATGAAAGTACACAAGAAAGCAATGCTAAATCTGCCCTATCATAGCATCGGCTGATCGCTTGATCATAAAAAAAATGGAAGCAATCCGACAAAAGATCGAAAAAATCAAACCTTATATCATAAAGCAGAACCGGAAAGTCCATTACAAATTATCTACTCTTCTTTGCGCTATCGTGCGTCGCCATCGGGGGAACGGTTTACCGCACGACAGCACACAGACACACGCAAGAAACTCGTCCACATCCCGGCCTCGGTTGCAGATGAAAATGTTTACGAGCCTATCGTACGAGCACCTTACTTCCTGCGCCCGCTTCGGGAGCTCCAAACGACATGCCATAAATTGTAAACGCACCAATTAATTAAGGCAGGTAATTAATTTACCTAATCTCAGTCGTTCCCTGCCGTGTACGCGTCTGCCTCGCGTATCCCGCAAGTCCGCGGGTAAGAATGCGTGGAACTGGGGCTTGTGCGCACGAAGATTTCGATGTTCGGTGAACTTTTACTTTCCCTAACCACCGCAAATAGCCTCGGGGTGTTTAGTTCACGGGAGTTTCGTTTTTCGGTGCCCCAGGGATGGCTTAGATGTAGGGATGCTTTTACTTCCCTAGATGGACAGCAGCACGAAGATAAGGAAGAGTTTACCGCTGAACGGTGTCTTTTTTAATACTCACCAATTTGTTTTATTTTCATTTTATTGTAGTTACTTGATAGGGTCCAAAGAAAATTTTGCTTACCTGCAATTAAAAGGAAGATAAAACATGTTTAGCATATTAGATAAAATTGCAGATGAATTCAATTTTTGTGAATGAGGAAATCAATATTTATGTGCAGTAAAAACAGCAAGGTTCGTCGCCTATCACCAGATGAAATCTTTCGTAATTTTCCTAGCGTTTCTTAAACGAATCAATGCTTGCGAGTGTCGAAATGCTTCCCATTTGAGGACAGTTTGGCTCGGCTGTTTTGAGGCCAGTGGCACATCGCTTTCATGCCCTTTCCCCGCCTTTCGCCCGGCGACGCAACAAACTGCACCGAAGCGGTCGAAGCGTATTTGAATTCAATTTGTCATTTTAAGCCAAAGCCGATGGTGACAAACACCCGGCTGTAGAACAAGCTGTACACGAGCCTATTCAACCGGTTAGTGTGATGTATGGAAAGATGATTCAGTGTTCGAAACGACACGCGCTCTACGGCATGGCGGGAGGTGATTATTTAATATCATCCGGCGGAATCTTGATCCCCGCCGAGACCTGTTTCGCTCGCTCGGACTCGGGTAGAAGAAATAAACAAAGATATTATCTTAAACTGTTACAACGAATCGTTGGAGATAAGGGAGAAACGTTTGGTTGGAGGAGTCTTTTTCCTTCTCACCGACAGATGGCCAAATGTGTCTGGGTGTTATTATATCGTTTGATGGCGATATTGCTTCTTCATTTTTTTTTTGTTTTGTGTGATAGAAACGCGTAAAGCTCCATCGAAGGAAAATGGTTGAAATTAATTCCACAAACACAGTTAGAGCGCAATCTCCCCCCGAGAGCGGTAAGTTTCGCTACACCGGTAAATTATGAAGTGAAGAAAATTGATTGAATTATGCCACTGACACGCCGAAAATTGGCCACACGATCGATACACGATCCTCCAACCGAACGGCCCTGAGATGCGCCCTGCTCTGAGTCAAGAGCAAGGTAAGCGTGCGTTTTTTTTTTTTTATTTATTTCCAGCCTTTTGCGATGGGAAATTCGTCCACACTCGGAGGTTTGCGGAGGCCGCCTCTTCCTCGGGTGGAGGACTTTTTGTTTGGGTGATCATGTTACCCGATTGTTTGTTTGTTGAGTTTTCTTTCTCCTCTTAATGGCTCGGCTTCGTTGCGATGCCGTAATTGTTGCCGGCTATTAATTTCATCATGTTTTTTGGCCCAAGATCACGCGGTCTCGCGAGTGGGGCACCGTTGGTCGCGTAAGCGAATGTGCGCTGCTGCATTTCCTAGCCACGCACAAGCAGATACTCTACAGAGAGTTGCCAGGGATTACCCGTAGGGTGGGTGCGCCAAGCAAAGGGAAGAAAAGTGCGGATCGCGAGCCCGAAAGTGTGTCACCGGGTGTGCTTCAATCGCCATCGTTGTCCCGTTGGGACGATTGAGAAAATTATGTTAAAGCTCTTCGCGAGAGAGGCAAGGAAGGGCCGATAAACGGCGGGGGATTAAGGACGGGCAGCGGAAGATGTAGCATGCGGGAGGATAATAATTTATAGCACTTTATTGCTTCACAGCGTATCGCGCGTTGTGTTGTACGCATTTTTCTGGCTCCAACTCGCTTCGATACAGCTTGCTTTAAAATCCGAAGCGACGTCGGGCTTTCGGGAGAGGATGTGGCCCGCACCGATCGGAGGATATATGTATGGTTGTTATGCTGTTAACGGTTGAGAAAGGGGAAGGTGACGGAAAATGTGACGGAATTTATCACTATCACCTTCGTCACCGATTTATTCGCCCAGGAGTCAGGGGTAAGAAGGGCCGGGAAGAAGAGGGTGTCGAGTGTCATTTGGGTGGAAATTTCGAATCCCGTAGGGAATGTCCAAGCGATGGTTGTGAAACAAAGTCGATCTTCTCCGCGGGTTGGCTCGTTGTTATTGTATCGTTAGTGGAGGACGCAAAATGTGTAATGTGCATATGCTATTTTGTAACACACGACCAATGCAGCAGTAGGGAATTTAAAAAGAAACATTTTTATTTAATTAATGTTTGTATAGATGATTTTTTAATTCAATGTTGGTATACATGTGGATTAAGCTTAGGCGAAACAAATTTTCATGAAACCCAAAAACAGGTTTTATCTTGTTATGCTACCTCATTGATATGTTGCACAACATGCAACGGAAAGCCGATGTAAACATAGTACCAAGCCCGGGAACTAAAAACAGCCCTTTCCTGCTCGCGATCACTCCGTGCCGGCTCCATCAAGGAAGCGTCAACTGATGAGCGCAACCACGAACGAGCTACCAATAATAAACGAGGAAATTAAACCGAAAAACTATAACGGCACGCGCATTGCATCGCCGGACTGCGGGGCGATGTTCAGCGTGGTTTTTCGAACTACGTAAATCGACTTTTAATCGATCACACTTGCTCCCGGTCGGCGCAATGTAAGGGATAGAGTCCCTCCGGGAGGGTTTCGAAGTAGCGAGCCAGCTTCACCACCATTAGCGACGACGAGGTGCCGCCTCTATTAAGGGTTGATGAGTTGATCCCGCGCACTGCTGGGAAACTGAACGTCACGCCACGCACTCACACAGCAATCTTTAGTGGATCGACTAGGGAAGGTTGCGTGACACGTCCGCCACCGGAGATGCGATCATTCGATTCAATGATTTGCTTTTAATGAAGACTAAACAGTGCTGTAGGTGATGCCGCGGTCAATAGTGGCCAGGCGCCACCAGGATTTGTCTCACCACACGAGAAAAAAGATCTCTTCCCATCCTTTCTGTCGACTGAAGAGTGTCCGATCGGCCCGTGGCGCTGGGCGGATTAATTGCTGCCTGCACGACGCCTCTTCCCCGGTGTCAACCGTGTCCAGCTGGATGCATTCCCCAGTGCTTTGGGGATGGAAAAGCTGGTTCACTGCGAGCGCCAATACTTATAAGGTCCGCAGCATCCGCTGAGCTTAAAATTGAGACCCCAGGACGGAACGGATCGAATGGCCTTAGGGTGCGTATAGCGGCTAATGGCTCTATAATAAATCGTTTCCACAACACTTATTTTTCTCATCCACTCTACAGTTTATCTGGCTTTAAACTCAATGTTTTATTCATCTTTTAAGCGATACATTAAAAGATTGCGTATTTTTCTGATTATATTTGAAGAGATCGGTAGTTTAAATTGTACTTGTTTTTCTACATTCAGTGTTTTCTGATTTGATTTGAATTTAAATAATATTTTCTCTGTTATTCTGTGGTTTTTTTAATTTTTAATTAAGTTGTTGTTTTTGCCAAACAACAAATTCGTCTTCACTTTGTTTTCCTAGCTTGTCGTCGAAGTTGTTTTCTTATTTTCCCTTTCTCAAAAAGGGAAAATTGCTCTCGTCCTCACCAATAAATGGTTTCCAAGGCAATGTTTTTAGTTTGAATAGCAACGGTTTAGGGTGCCTTATTTAAAGTTTTCCGAATTTTGTTCATTTCGATTGCTCGTCGAGTTTTATTGCTCATCATGGGAACCGTTTTAATGCTGCTCATGCTTTTCACTTTCATTAGAGAGGTTAGGAAGCATTAACTTCGCTCTGCCTTGCCACGGAGTGGGGAACAAACAACCGAAAACCGAGACAAGCATGGAAAATTACCACGAGGAAATTGGTGCTTGCGAGCGAAGGTTAAACCCTTCGTAAGGTTTGGAAGCACCAACAACGACGATGGTCCAGGGTGTATTTCTCGACATTCGGTGGCTCGGTCAGGTGTTTTTCGCTGCCTTTCGAAAGCTTAGCCTAGCGTTTGGCCAACGTGGTCGGCCATTAGAAGTCCACTAAAGGCGAAACAAAAAAGGAAAAAAAGGAAGACCACCTCGAGAGACGCGCTCCAGTGAGTTCTACGCGAGGCATTCGCCACCTTCGCCTCACAGAACAAAACTTCCGCCAAGGTCAGCTACATTCACCCAGGAGCTCCCACGAGCCGTGTTGTGCCTCGATTTCTGTTCTCGGTTCTAATTGATTCGCGATGATTCACGAACGGAAAGTCCGGACGGTGAAGTGGGAAAGGGAATTTCAGCGTCGGATCGATTGACTCTCGCGAATCGAATCAGAAAGCAGGTGAATCAAAGTGAAGCCACACGACCAAAAGTCGACTCTGGTCACACGCACCGGCGCTGGTGTGGAATCTTTTCCGCTTCTGTCTCATCCGTTCACACATGAGTGATTTCGGTGCACATACACACAACAAAATACAAAACACATTTTAACCAAAAATGGAATTTGGTTTCTCGGGGAGGTTTAAGTGCCTTTTTTGGTATCCTTGAACGATCGTTTGAGTTTCATAAATCTTCTAATGGCTCGCTCAAAAATAAACAACTTACATTTGAAGGTCCGCACAAGTAAAGTTTCTATCAAACGCTTGGAGGGAACTGGTTTTTGTATTGTCGCACCTGAACCGCGCGATGAAACTGACTCCCATATATAACTTGGTTCCCCTGTGTCTCGCGTACAGATCAGTGGTTAAGGGATTGAATTTCGCATTGCATCATTCAAGCAACCGTAGGATGAGCTTGTATTGCAGCATGAAACAAGGCACATCGGATTCCATTCTCGAATCTTTACGTAACGGGTCCACTGGCCGGGAAGCACTTGACACATTATTCGAAGAGCTACATGAGCACGAACCAGAGGCTATCTGTTAATTGGCTCCTTTTGAAGTTATTCAATTGGACTCCATTCTCGTTTCCAGTGTGCCAAAATTGAAGAGCTCATCTGTAGGCTTCCCGGTTTTTTTGTTGTTTTGAATATCATTTTTGCGAATGTCCCCAATTCGAACCGACCGGGAAACCTACCAACCGCTGGGTGTCATCGACATCACGGGGTTAAGCATGATTTATGATGCACAGAAAAAGAAAGTGAGAGATGGCAGCAGCGTGGTTTTTATCGATTTATGTTAATTCATGACTCACTGACCGCGCGGTTGGAAAGGTCCGCGATACTCCATTGTCTCTTGTTGAAGCGAAGCCAGGTATCGAATAGTTTTTGATGGCGTACTTTCCTTTTTGATTTTTACTTTTTAACATTTCAGACCCAGAAAATAGCATAGGTCAATCTTTAAAATGTGACATTTTAAAAATTAAATAGGGTAAATTTTGCTATAGTGGTGCTGTAATAATACTGGAGATAGTGGAATAAAGTCCTAGCTCTACGAAGAAATAAATACAATAGCGTTATTTGTACTAGTATGAAATGTTCCCTGCCCTTTTACGGAGTGTTCAAAAGATAAACCTTCACTCCGTAATATATTAAAGCTCCAAAATTCATATTTTCCAAACAGGTTGTGCTAATATGCTGAATTCCTTAAGTATTTATCAGGAGTTCCATGATTTCCTTAAGGCTATAAATCACCGCAAAAAGCTTTGGTATATTAGACGAAATACATTGGTCTTCAAGTTTTTTGGCCTTTCTGTTTGAAATATGCTTAAAAAATAAATTACTGTATAAATATATTCATTATTTTCCAAGTTTTCCAAGTACTACCACCACTATAGGAACACGATACCACCACTATAGGAACCAACCAATACAGGAACAACCGGCTAAGAAGAACGCTTTTTTTCGTATATTTTTCATGATGAACGGTGAAAATAGATGTTTTTCTGAAAAATAATGGTGTTTAGATCATAATTGGTATAAATTTGTAATATATTCTGTAATAGACACTTGAAAATTGCATCATATTGTTAGTAACAATACTAAGTGCGCCACTATTGGTACAGTTACCCTAAAGATAATTTGAATTGTGTTTGTATCTTCTATAGGAGGATTTTAATCAAAGATAGCTTGATAATAGTAGGTTCTAAGTAATACGATCTAATGGGTTTGAAATCGAATTAAAATGTTGACCTATCGCAAGCACAGTGGGCGGGTTTCAGTGAAGATTGTGTTGTTGGGGGCTGATCGCGTTTCAACACATTCGTAAACTCCCGAGCCGGTGGTAAATCGATCACCTTTAATAACACCCCTCAGTGCCTTCCTACTTCTCAGCAGCGCACTTCGCGACTTAAAAACAAAAACATACCGACCGGGAAGCGGAATCATAAGCTTCACTGAATCGCGACGTCCAAACGGTGTGTGAATTGTATGTGCAGCCGCTCAGTGTCTCGGTATGGAGCCATTTGGTGGAGTTGTATGTTTTTTTTACTACCCTTATTTTCCACCCCGTGGATTGGACTACCGCAATCGATAAACCGACAACGGGTTGGCCATGTTTTGGGTGTTGCTTACAGTACACACAGTGAGCACGAATTTGCTGATTGACCCTGAGCGAGGTTACGGTGGCGGCAGGTTGTTGAACAGCAAAACCGATCGCAGACTGACACCGAACGGGCAACAACACCACCGGCCACACCTTCGACATCGACGCGACTTGGTGCGCCGTTCCGCCTCACGAAGATGTCGTTCCGTGTGAACCCCAATCCCGATGCAGACGACAGGTGACGGAGGCGATGGAATTCTTTAGACTATTGCTATTGCTTAAGACACCCCGTTCGAAGACAACAACCCCAGAAACAAAAG
>KE525005.1:2345-12935 GCA_000441895.2 Anopheles sinensis
CGAATTTGTTTATTTAACCATCGTTTAATCTGCGGTCAAGTGTTCATTTTCGATGTGCATTTGTCAATCATTTTTGTGGAAATAAATGGTCCTTGAAATCAGAACAAACGATCGTTACACACCAAGGCTAATTTCAAGATCCTAGGTCTATGAAAATGGACGATCGTTTAATTTTAACCATCGTTAAAATTAAACAAATCCGTATGCGATACCACCTAATAGGTGTGTGGCGACAATGAGCAGTATCATCTGCCATACCACGATTGATTGAAGACGGTTAGGTAAAAAAGGTTTTGCTGTCCTCCATGTTGAAATTATCCAACTGTCAAATGTTGTAGGATACGGCCTACTCCGGAACTTAGTTGTTGTTGGTACAGGTGGATAGAGAGAGAGAGAAGTGGGATACAAAAATCTGGGTTCGACCAATAGTACCAGAGAGCGCACTGTAGTGTCCATAAATCGCTACCCGCCAGGGACTTTCTATGGATTACAATGCTTGGTATATTGGGGAAAGATCCAAACAAACACCAGTAGGTTTGAACTAAAGGTGAGGTGAAGGATTATAGAAGATTTGAGCCGTTAGGCCTCTTTCGCCTCTCGGTTTAAACTAAAGTTGGTTGTGGTTTATTTCTTTAGGACTACTAGTTTCGACGCCCACGCTCCGTTAGCGATACATAATTTACCGTTATCGCTTAATTAGTTGGTAACGGTTCTATAATTCAAATTACGTTACTGGTCTGCCGTTCTAACTGCCCCTAACGCTTCGTTACCTATTGCATGCCTTTAGGCGATACAACTCTAGCATTTCGAACAAATGTTGTTTACAAAAACGGGTAAAACGGCCGTTGGCGACACGAAACAAATGTACCCCAATGATACACAAGGGAAAGAAATAGCTCAATGAGATCTTTTCACCAATGCAAGCTACAAGACACAGGCCTGCTTCAGATAGGCATGTATTTCATTCATTTTTTCATTTCAGGGGGTGCTCGTGGTCGCCCATGGGTCCCCTCTCATACCACACCACTAGGTTGACTGCGTAGCCGAATATTAACGGACCACACAACGGTTTACATATTCGTAGGTTGAAATTAACGGTAAAATCCAGGTAAAATCCCAAATGAAGCCCCCTCCTCGTTGCATCGTCAACATATTTTTCCACAGTTGCGCCTTGAAGGTATGCAACGGGTGGTACATGAATTCAGTTTGAATTTTTGAACCGTTGAATTACCGTTAGAAGTATAAACGTTGAGATTTAAAGGTTTTTACGGTAAAAGAGTAAATGAGGCCCCTGCCTAGATTCTCGTCCTCCTACCGATTCAGATTTTCTACCGGTTCAAACCTGAAGCTATGAAAAATGCAAAACATGCGGTAATTTCAAATTTTTGAACGCTACCGGTTCGGTTAAAAGAACATATCGGTTAAAAATAATCGTGTAGTGGAGGTTGAATGCAACTTAATATACTTTAACATATTGAGTTACCTTGAAAATTATATTACACAGGTAGGACAGCATGAACCAATAGTCGAAAAAAATGATTTTGAAACGGCGGCGCGCCCGCAGCGAGCGCAGCGAGCGGACTGCGCTAGGTCTACCGAAAAAGGGAGTTTGTTATAATTTCGTGAGATAAGGGGGGCCCTTGGGCCCCCCTCATACCACACCACTAGGTTGATTGCGTAGCCGAATATTAACGGACCACACAATGGTTAAAACATTCGTATGTTGAAATTAACGAGTACATGTTTCGCCCATTGCATACATTCCAGTATGATATCACACAAGAGGTGTAGCCAGAACCGGTAAAATGGCGGCAGGGGCCTCATTTACTCTTTTACCAATATTTCTATTTACACCATGAAGTTAAGTTATTTGAGTTAAAATATTAGCCCTGGAAGATTTTACTCCCTCGTCAATATGGTTACTATCATGACTTTCCCAACAGATAGGTTACCTTTTGTTGCTTAAACCTCTTCACCAGCGGTATTATACCGGGGAGCTAATTTGTACATGTATTGAAATGACCCTCCACCACAGCCTTCACATCAGCTGGGCTTCCCGTACCACCCCAAAAGTCAACCCTTCTTCTGCAGAACACGAAAAACGCATGTTTTCTGTTGCACTTTGGGGTCTCGTGCTTTATAATGTGACTCCGTGGGCGTCTCTATATGTGTGTGTTTGTGTGTTCCTGTGGGCGGCAAATGTACCGTTTCACCATCAGCGGTGTTTCCCCCCAAGTGGATGTTGAAACACTCCCTCTATCGTTGTTTGCATCGGAGAAACAAGTTACACTTGGAAGGAACCCGTAATCCCACGCATTCGCGAGGGCAGCAAACGGAGAGAAAAAGAAAACTCTATTCAAGACGAGGGTCGAGCATCCAAAAAGCGCCCATGAAGTGGTCGCACGGAGGTGGTTTGTGTACGGATGGGAGGATAACCCTCTGTGGGAGGGTGGAAACTTTTTACGAAGCTTTTCCTGTGCGTAGGGAAGGTTAGTAGTTGCCAGCCGTGAGCATGTGGGAGGCAAGATGTTGGCAAACGGTGGGCAGAGATTGCAAAGTGGAAAGGATTTCAACCCCTTTTTTTCTTGCAACCCATTGCGAACTTCTTTATTCTTTGACTACTAAAAAGGGTGGGGAGCTGAGCACTACACACTACTGCGTGAGCGGTTCTATTTATGCCACGAGCGTTTTATGCTGAAGCATCCTTTGTGCGTGCTTTCCCCTATCGGAAAGCGTACATCCTGCGGGACTTTTCTCTCGCATTTACCACGTGGTTATTGCGGAGGAAGTATTATGCAGGGACGGATGTTTTATGTAGTATAAAGTGCCCTCACACCGACGTAGGTATGAGGTAGGCAATTAAAATTCTCCAGATGATGTCACAAATCCGTGCACAAAAGCTGGAGGCGGAATATTTCGTGTCTACGAAAATGTATTCGAAGAAAATAATTCCTTCTTTGCCGTGTGGAGTAAATTATTACATGGAATTCTGTTTTATTCCCAGCTGAACCATTCTAATAATTATAATATTAACACTTGAGATTTACCATAATTTGAATTTAATTATGGCAAGGCCCATAAATTGTCAAAAATTAGTTTGAAAATGTAAACTAAATTGTGATCTCATTATACCGAGAGGCTCCAATTGATCTTTCACTGGCAAAATAAGGGTTTCATTACCATTCCCAAGTAAAGACTTCTTTAGCACTGAAAAGCTCCCTCGCGAGAAGAAGAGCGCAATTTATGTAAGCGATCCGGTCACATAACCGTTCTTTCTTCCCGATATGGGAAAGCCCCAGTTCCAGTGCGCGCCACCGGAGGGAAAGAAAGTAGGACTCCCTTTTAGCCGAGCAAAGATGATGAACGGGAAACAAGAACTCGTCACTGTAAGAAAAAAAAGGGAGCGAAAAAATGGCCGCACAGACGACGTGATGGCATCTGACGGATCAGATCGGACCCAGGAAGGAGGCTGTCCCGGAGGTGCGTCCGGTACGGCGGAGCCTGGTGTGCATCCCTGTTCGCGTTTGACTCTAGCACACACTCTGAAGATGGAGCATTAGTGTCGTCGTCGTCGGCATTGCCCGCCGGTCTTGCTTCCCCTTCCCCGCTGTCATCCTGACGCGGTCCACTTTGTGTACCATATCTTGTGTAGGGCCAGGTCTGTAGCTTCACCTGAACCTCCGTGGCGCGTTATGCGCCAAGAAACGGGTCGGGTCATGCACGTTGCGGACGGCAGGGAAACACTCCAAACGGGATCAACATCCAAGAAACACACACAAACACACACTCGCAGCCTAACACACTTGGGCTCGTAGTAGGATTTTATAAATATAAATTTAAAGTAAATATAGCCAACGAGGTGTTTACACAGGGCGGCACTGCCTCCCACCGCCACCTTCAACCCATTTCCACTGCCGGTTTTGTTTTCTCTCTCAGCCGTTTTTTTCCGGTTCCTTCCCCACTTAGGGTCGCCCGCCTCCCTTCGCCTTTCGGACAAATCTCCGTCAATCTTGACGCTTGGCAACAATCTTGAAGTCGGTGATGCCGTTTGGCAGAAAACAACCGGCTGGCGGGTATGAGGGTAGGCGGTAGGAAACGGAAGGCAAATGGCATAGCATTAAACAAAAATGTAAACCCTTTCGTACACTAGCAACCGTAGGGTGGTAGTAAATGAAACCCTTAGCGATTTAAAAAAGCGATGCAGTAAATATGACCCCGAGTGCAGATATTTGGGGTTACTTAGAAGTAATAGTTGGCACGTTCCTTGATTGGATTTAACGTTTTTTACTTTTTTATCAACGTAAGGAGATTCGTCGGTCAGTACGACACACATTTACGGACTAAATATGTGAGCTTAATAACACTTCCAGCAATTCGAATTCGACGTTTGCCCATTTTAGAGCCTATTGAGTTCTCAGCCAAACAAACACCACAACTTTGTGCGAGTCTAATTAAAAAAGTTGTTATACGAAAAGCACTTAATTTTAATCTCGTCGCAGGTCATTGCCATTTTGGTTTTTACTAGAAAACCTTGTTGACCGAATAAAAACCTTCGGGCCCAACGTGGCACGACTCCAAATAAATGGTTTATCAATCTTGTTAGAAACTTTCGTCTATTTAACAGCGGTAATAAAATGAAATCCGCACGAAATTTTACTTTCCCTCGCCGCACTCTCCGCCGATTGAACTATTGAACCTTCCTACGGGTGGGAAAGATAAGAACGAGTATAAATCATGTACAATTTTGATGTCTTACCCGTTGTGTCTGCTGTTGCGTGTATGCCGGTGCCCGAAAGAGGGTCCTGGAACCCGTCCTGGATCTCCAATCGCTTTACGATACACGGCCGGATATCGGGTCGCCGAAAAGTGTAGTTAAAAATGGTTCCAAAACGCAGCTATACTTTTCGCTTTTCGCTCGATAGTAAATGGGAGCACGCCGCCACCGTTAGTGTGTTTGTATTTTGTTGTTGACCGACCGGCCGTCCACACTCTATTGACCGTTGTGGGGCCGTTTAATTTTGTTTGTTTGCTGTCAAGCCGTCACCGGGACGGACGGAGAAAGAGAGAGAGAGACAGGAGGGGGAATGATCAGACGAACGGCCAGCGATTGTGGCGGATCATGCACCGTAGACGTTCACTAAACACACACACGCACACAAATACAGGGCCCCCAGGGGGGAGGGTGGTCAAGTCGTTGAATGATGTTTGCTGATGTTATTCTTCTTTCGGGCAATTTGGTGGTATTTTTGTGGCGTTATTTTATATGCTTGCAGATTGATTTTTCTTTCTTCACTTCTGTGCTCGGGAAAAACGATGCTGAGTGAAAAGCGAATCCCTCTTCCTCGTTGCTGCCGTTTGTCTAATGCATTGACAATAGACGATCGCGCAAACACTCCCGCACACGCTACTATCAACCCACACAACACTGCTCCCACCTTCGGGGCGGTGGGGTGGATTTTCCTTCTCCTCCTCTTCCACGGAACAACCCCCTAAAGGCCTCGCCGGACGGATCCGCGGATGACGGGGCGGCTCGCCTTTATTTAGTGGAGGTTAATCGTGTGGGTCATCGCCATATTGATCATCATCATCGTGTTATCACAATCCTCCGCTCATCGTCTCTCGTTCGCCATTGCAACCCCCAACCCCCGCGCCGGTTCCGGATGATGGGGTGGATGCGGGTTTTCCGCTGCAGCTCACCACTACCACCGCAGGAGCAGCATGCACCTTCGCCGTCTCCGCGGGACGGCCATCGTGTACTGGTGGTGGTGATGGTGGTGCACGTTACAGGACGGTGCACGGTGCGCGGATCGAAACGGCGGTGGCCATTGACGGAGTGTATTTACAAACCACCGAAAACAATAACTGCACGTATACACACACACACACCACAGAACACAACACTCTCGCACGTGTAACGGATGTAACAGCTGGTCGTCGGTTACAGTGGGGACCTTCTTAACGTATCTCACCCTCTTAGCTACCGCCCATTTCCGTCGTCGAACACAGTTAATTATGTATTGTTTACGCGTACAGTACAGCGCACACGAACACCACCGGGACGGACGCGATGTGACGGCACATCTCGCGATGGAAACAAAGGATCGTAGCAAGCGGGATCGCACACACGATCACGTTTGACAGTTTGCACCTTGGACAGCTCTCAGCTGTTTTCTTGTCGTACGCAAATCAATGAATCCTTTCCATGATCCGATGACGACGGGATGCTGGCCACAATTCCACAATTTAATCTCCGTACCACGCGGTGGTATCACAACTCTGACTAATACTTCTTTTTACAAACACAACACGGCGTGCTTTTTCCACACACACTCTCACACGCAAAACGGAGTATTTTTCTATCGTAACAATGCTCGCGAGTTTTATTTTACAGCCGGTACGAACACCTATCTTACAAAACTTCACGGGAGGTACACTAATTTACTATTTACACTCGCACTCGCTACAAAATTGCCTGGGAATGGATAAAACAAAAAAAAACGAAAAAAACGGTTAGATTAAATGCCTTCTTCATGATTATTTTTAGGCCCCGTTTGACGTATGTTTGTCGCACGGATTGGGGTTGTTTTTGGCCAATTGCAGCAGTCGCTTCTACATTGATCACCGCGCCACACGAATGTGGAATGCGAATTAATGATGAAATTAAATAAAACGTGCGCACATTGCGCCAGTGTTGCGCGCGTGGCGGACAAAAATAGCTGCCGAGAAAGAAGAAGCCAAAATCCCAACAAAGCGTCTATAATTATTATTATATATACAGGAGGGCAGAACTGACTGCCTACGGACGGGTTGCGGGTTGACATGATGAGTCAAATGGTCGAACGAAAAAAGCGAAACAGAAAGCTAAGTGTACCGACCGAAGAGAACCGACTGTATAATGTCCACAATGCACTAAACACAAACACACCCCGGTTGGTTGATGCGTGTTCCTGTGCCAACAGTTTCCGGCGCGCACTTCTTTCTCTTCGTCATCATCATCATCTCGCACGAGTTACGCATCGCTGGAGGCGCAGTTCCTCATTTTGTGTGCGGATTTGTTGGTGCGCCTCGCTGAACAACTGGCGGGAGGAAATGGGTTGGGGCACAAGCTCGATGACATCGCCCATGTGCAAGCGAGTCCCATCATCCCTGTCCCAAACAACCGATCTTTCCATTTGTTGTTCTGCTCGACGATCACTAAACGCGGTGCGCTTCGCCACAGTTGAACTACGAACATGAACGAAGAACACGCAATGAAAGTAAAACAAAGGCTCCCAGGCTAGTACGAGGGAAGGTAGAAGAAGAAGAAGGAACCTGGGTTTCACTAAACAACCCGTACGGTAATTGAACGCACAGTGAGATGACGCGGCAAGAGCGAAATGGTGGAAAAACAGATCATTAACGCCATGGGAGCCAAACGGACGGGAAATTCTTGGACCCGATGACTAATCTACCATTTATCGACTTTGCGAACAAAGAACATTTTATCTCGCTGCAAAACATTAACATTACGCTTGTGGTATTTGAAAACTTGCGCTCTAAAATATGACCATCATTGTGACCTCGATCCCGCCCACTGTGCAATGTGGATCGCGAGAAGGATATGATCCAGAATGGACAAAGCGGAATTGCTGCACGCGAAGATCGACACACCCGGGAGGGATGTCAATCGGGAAAAGGGGTTGGCACGAGCAATAAAATAAAATAAAAATAATGTCCCAACGTTTCCCTCCACCAGTCATTAAACCGTCTACGTTTCGGCGTGTTTTTCGATGGGACACTAATTAATCAACGGAACTGTTCCTCTCCGGCGCAAACCCCTTATGTTTGCGCCACAAACACACATGCACGTGGTTCTTCCCGGTTAAGTCGCGAATGTCACTCGTAAGTCGTGAACGTCGCGATTCAACCAAGCTGACGGAAAACATGCCAGCAGGGAGTCCACACACCAAAAAACAAACCAGTAAAACTACAACACTTGACGGGTTTGGATTCTAACTGGATGAAATCATCCACGATCTGGCGACACCGGGAACTATAGTCGCCTTTCTCTCTTCGAATGGTTCGCCAAATTTCCGAACGCCATCATGCAGGTAGAAAAAGGTCCTCCAACTGGCGCACCCAATCTCAACCGCGAGTCGCCGCTCGTACAACGCACGAGGATGATATCTGGAAGGAAAAGAAAAAGAAAAGAAATAAATAAGCATATTTTTTCACACTTTATCGTTTCGAGATAGGCAAAGTTGTATACGGTACTGCCAGCTGTTTTGATGGAGGAAGTGATTCACAAAATTAAAAATAAAATTAAAACCAAAAACCAAAAACCAAATCGTCTCCAATTCGCTCCACTGACGTAAGTTTATTTCGTACGGAACTTGTTTTTAAAGGAGCAGAAGAATGTGGTATTGCCAATGGCTTTTATCGATAAAGCAACGCAAAGTCTTGTAGTAAACTAAACGAAACAATTCAACTCCAATCAGAAACATGACTTTCTCTTGAACTTGTTATAACAACATTGGTGTAGGATTTTTCTAAATTATAAATTAATTTAAGTTACTTTTCCCTTGTTTGCTAATTTAAGAAGGCGAGCCTGAAGGCAGAACACTAATTCTATGACAGACAAAGATGGGTCTTAGAAGCATTAGTGACAGTCACAGTTACCTCAAAAGTAACGTCAACTTATGACTGAATTATCCTTCATTCACTGGTGGTAGCTACGAAATAATATTTGTCAATTTCACTATCGCCGACCGGGAGAACGAAATTACTTTTGCGGTCGAGATACTAATTTATGCTGCTCGTTCTCAGTTTAAACAACAACGGCGATCGGGAGAAAGCAACAACATGCTGCACAAACCCCTCCTCTAGAGGTTAGTAGTGTGGGACGAGGGTGGATGGGCAATTACCTAACAGTATTACGCAAATTGCTGCCCGTCTGTACGCAAAAAGGCGCACGGCAGCGACGTTCGGCCCCGGGATGAAGACTACACGGTCGTAAGTATCGCGCCACAGAAAGACTGGTGTACTGGTACTGGGGGAGGATGGCTTGGTGGATGTTGTGTGTTTGGGCAGAGAGCCGCTGGTTGGTAGGTCAGCCCAGGCAAGGGTAATGTCGCGGGAGAGTTAATGGCTTTAAAGTACAATTTGTAAACAGTTCACGCGAGGTACCTGCGGCCGCAGCACATTTTTGGGGGCGCAGGTCCTAAGGCCGAATGCAGGTTGGTTGTTTGTGTGCTGCGCTGTGCGTCCCCGTTTTTTTCGTACACACGCCCCGTCGTACTGTGAGAGTTCCATCAATGGTAGCATATACCTCCCTTGTCAATGTCAAACTGCCAATGTCATTTGGAGAAGGGATACCGTACGATGGCATGTCACCCCGTACCAGGCAAAAGCTGGACGAAGCAGCGAGGGTAAATGGTTTGTGTTTGTTTGGCTTGTGCCTTTCTACACGTGAAGCACTTTTACGGGTTACATTTTTGGCACAATAGTAGTATAACTGCCTTCTTGCGGAGTTACACCTTCGTAGGTTTGTAGGCAACAATCATGGGTAAGGGAGCCACTGACGACTACCGAGTTACCTTTAACAATCGTTAAAAAAATACCTTCAATTCCTTTCCCGCGGTGTTCAAAACCCCCAATTTGTCTACTTTGACCTTTCAGTCTATGATGCATTTGAGCCATGGCTGACAAATATAAGCCTAGTTCTCCAAGAATTTGCAGTAGAAGGTTTTAAGCAAATCTGAATATTTGGTACGCGAGAGAATAACATTTTGGAACGAAATATTACGAACTTCAGACTTTAACGGTCAAACGAACGGTTATGACAATTCTAATGTCATTCGAACCTAGGTTGGTGTAAAGCAGATTGTCCTTGTAGACTTTGGATGAGGCCTGCGAGAATTTGTTGAGATTTATTTTAATTTTTTACTTTAAGAATTGATCTGAGTACATTAAGTTTGCAAACTACGTAAGAAAATAAAAGGTTTCAAAAGTGAAATTTGGTACATTTTTAAAACGATTTTTGGCGCACCATGTTGGTTTTCTTTTCAAGTTCAACGTTGTGGCCCGCTAATGAAATGAGTTTGACACATCTGGCTCAAAGTAAAAAATCTATGAAATCGTTATTATTGGTTTAAAGGTAAAAACATTTTGCGAACTGCAAAATGGTTTAAAAGATCCCCACACGTATATCAAGCACACGCGGTTTACAATGGACCATCTTCCTCTTGGCGACAGTTAACGTCTGTGTTTCCCCATTTCATTCACCTCCAACTACGATGTGGTGGCCATTGAGCTGCGGCTCAGCGAAACACATGAATCGATTCAAGCCCTCACAGTGCTGCGTTACGACTGTGGGCAGACGGCGGGGGGTGTTGCGGGTGTGTGTGTGAGTAGTACACAAACATACTAAAATACGAATACGAGAAACCAATCGAGCGGAACTCGGTACAAGAAGGGAGGATCGGACGACGGTGACCAGGCCGGCCTGGTGGTTACCGCCGTTGGCTTCAATCTGACAAACATTTGGGACGGAAACGGAACCGTGTACGCGCGTTCGTTGTTGTTGTTGCCCCCTTTCAGGGTATTACATAC
>KE525005.1:12955-47645 GCA_000441895.2 Anopheles sinensis
AGCCATACACTACTGGCAGCGTAACACACTTAGCACCCCTTCCGCTACTTGGCTGCGTGACAGAGAGCGTTACGGTCACGGCGCGTTATCATCGCGGCTGGTGACAGCTGTGTTTACTTAGAAGCTGAACGGTGGTACATCGGAGGGCTTGGGAGAAACGGGGCGAACAGCGTGAACAACGCGACCAGCAGCGATACAGTGACGTTCAATTCCCAGTGGAGCCAGTGGCAGCGTGATGATACGTTATTTTTATTTGGTTTTAGTTTTTCGGTTTCCTCAACATGCAGCTACTAACCACAGTCAGATGTTGGACAGACGAGACTGATGTGGACGGTGTAATTTGTTAAGGTTCGTTTGCTTTTGACAAGGACGTAAATCAATAAAACAATGTTCAGTTTGTAAGTATATTTTAATACGGCCTACACTTCGTAAGAGACTTTTAGAATCATACCAAAACAGCCTCAAAGAACATAGATATTACCTAGTGTTTATCTGAGCTGAGCCCATCTCTGTGCTATAAAATCCCATCATTTGCTAATTTAAAAAAAAAAAGCAGAACCCATCCTCACGGGCTGCTGGTTGCCACTTCAACACTTTTTATCTCCATTATTATCTTCCCCATGTCATCGCGAGGCTTTTGGACGCCTAGCCGTCAACGTTCCACAACATCGGCTGATTGTGGGTCACTGCTGTGTGTGGTGAAGCCGAGGGCGAGAGAACGAAGGGACACAACAAAGCTTCAATGGCACGATATGCTGTGCCGTCTGTCGCTTTCGGAAAATGCTATCTCTGTATGACTCTCGGCGGACGGTTCGTTTGTCGCTGTGGCCCCGTGTATTGATTATCAGCTTCATGGGGCGGCAATCACACGACAAGCACCGTGGTCACCGGATACAACCGGTTCTGGTGCCTCCATGAGAGATTCACAAACACACACGCTTATACGTGACTTTTTCCCGTGTGTCGGTAAATTTTGGCAATGCCACATAAATCAACAACGGTACGATGTTTCAGGGCGGGTCTAAACATCAAGATTGAGAAGACATTTATTCGTGGCGCAAGTCCCTCCCGGTTCATTATATGGAGATTCTATATGAGGTACTTGATGTGCAACTTCCTTTTGAAGAGAGGTGAGAGGCTCTAACGTCGGAAGACATTTGCTCGCCAAGGGGGGCATTGACCGGCTAGTTTTATGGTCCCGCTTCTTTTTAGTCCCGCTAGTACTTTCATGAGGAATATAAAATATAGTAGATGTAGCTGATGTCCCTCACCCTTCACGCTGGATCTTTTCCGCATTAGAGGTCGCGCCGGAAAAAAGATAACGGACGACACGATAAGGGCGTCCCACTTGAATGGAACAAAACTCCATAAACAACCGGACAAGGGGGTACATTGAAACCGTGAATGGAACTTTTAAAATAATATTTACAACCCATTTTGCCGTCTGATTGTTTGCTGTTTTTTAAATTTTTTGCTCTCATGAATAGCTCCACTTCGCTTATCAATCAATAATATTTAGAACAAATAATCCGATGTCGAACCGAACCGACGAACCGGATGCAGTTTTTCTCGGTGGCCCGAGTTCGTTCGCGAGTTGGGCTCTTTCGAGGATCGAGGTTCAAGGAGCGGTGCTTCGGAACGGATCTGCCGAAATTAGCATATCCTCTGTGCGTGGAACCGGTTTGGTGGTGGCTTCTTGGCTCGAATTTCTTCCCTCTCGCGCATATTTCAAGCAAAATTGGTTTGCAAAAAAATAAGAACCGACATTTTTGGGCCGAGTGCTTTGGGTGGGGTTTGGTATTTATAACCAAAGTATTTTATTTCCATGACTTCGATGCTAGTGGCAGTTGTAGTTTTGAAAAGAATAAAATCTCTTACTAATTCTTCTAGCCTAAAATTAGTAAGGAAGTTTGAGTTGATCACTGCAGTTCATTAAATGTCAATTAGGTTCTCTTACATACAAAGTAGATCGTTTCTTCACACCAGACTCGATTGGGGTTCGAATTAAAGCATAAATATAAGTCGTCTTTTCGTCACATGAGTCCTCAAGTTTGACTCGCATTCACAGTTTGCTATCATCGATGAATCCTGTCACGACTGCTTGCTGTAGTTCACGTCATCCCTTTGCTACTCCCCAACCCACTAGCACTACTACTACCTTCTACTACTACTACCACTACTATCGCCTGCACCCGGGGGAGGAAGATCGCGTGAGTTCGCGCGTGTTGGGTAGTCGTGAGTTGCACACAGTTGACCGCGTCCTTGCCATTGACACACCGAAAAACGTGCCCGTCAACAGCAACAGCACCGCGAAACGGACACACACACACACACGCGAGGGAACGGAATGCGGCCTAGGGGGGGAAACGCCACACAGTTAAACAACCCCGCGGTTTTATGCTAGTGTTGGCAAATAAAATAAAGAAAACACGCACAGCGCAGCAGAGGCAACTCGCCAAGGAAAGATTCCGCGGTAATGGGATCAGATGTTGGCAGGGCGTTGGAGGTTGGAGATAAAGAGTCGGTGGATCGTGGCGGGTTGTGGGTGGTTATGGTAGAGAGGTGCGCGGTTGCGCCCCAAGAAGGTAGCAGTGTTTGTAAAAATAGTAGTAGTCGTTGTCGAACGAGCTGCTTGGTATGGGTGTTGCAGTGAAAGTGCCGTCGGAAAAAGGCGCTGCACTTTAGGCGAAGGTTCGCGAGAAGCTTGTCGACGATGTTCACCGAACGCCTTTCGAACTCTTTCACAAACAAACAAACCCTATCCTACCAACGGTTCACAAAAGGGATTGACGTTTGATATTTAAACGTTGTTAGTTCGAACGTTATTTGCCTCGAAACACTGCCATCCATTCATATATTTGTTACGACTTCTTAGCTTCCTTAGCTTCTTAGCTGGCACGGGCATCGGGAATGGGTTTATTTGAACATCCCTCGCCGCCGACAACGTCTTCGTCTTCCCGGGTCGGCTCTTGGGTCCGTCTTTTGCCAGGTCTCTTCTTCCGGTGCATATACCTTCCCCAATATAGCGAACGTTGTACGACTCGCGGGAGTTTCTTATCGTCGTTTATTTCGGCTCCAACCCCGGCCCCGTCCGCTGTTGTTGTCTTTCGGTTTCTTTGGAGCGAGTAAACAACGCACACAACCGTACACGCTGTGTGTGTGTGAAGGTTACTTTATCTAACCGTTCTCGGAACACACACAGACATCTTTTTATTTTCGTTGTTTTTCTTCCACCATTCCCGTCCATTGACATCGACGTGACCGCGAACATCGTGGTGGGTGGTGGTGGCGGCGGCGGCCATGATGATGGGGACGGCAACGTCAATCGATACCGGGAATCCACAAACGGTAGCCGAGCTGACAAGAAGATGGAGAAGGGCGCCATTTGTTTTTTGTTTCAGTTCGTCCTTTTTTACCCAAGTCTGAATGAGAAAAATGCTGGATGAGCTGGGCGGAAAGGAATGATGGCTCTTTCCTTGTTGTTGTTTAATCATCCCTGAAGTCCCATAACAGTAACATTTTTCCTCTGTGTGTGTATACAGCAGGAGTAATTCTAAACTCTAAACAAACCTTCCCCAAGGTCCTCTTTTCCAGCCGCTCTATATCTCACGCTAGGTTTCATAAATGTTTTTACAATTTTTCAATCTCGTAGTGATTTGATTGGAAAAAGTAAACTGAAGCAGTTTCTGCTACCGGCTTCTAGCAGCTCGTTTCCGTCATTTTGGTACAAGACTGTGTGGTTTCTTTTCTAGCTTCATCTGGTGCCATATCTCACATCCTCAAATCTGCCACCTCCTGGCAAGAACAGCGTGATGGCCTTCAAAGGTGGAGTGCGAAATTTCGAACATCTTCCTCCATCCTCAATGACCGGAGCCATATCGTTGCCGTGGGTTTTTCAATCACCTCTCCACTCTACGGCTAATAACCCCAAGAGGATTGGTTGCGTGTTTGTTCAAATGTGGTCCCAGCTTCTCAAAACAACACAAGTATAGTCGTAGGAATAGAAGGAAACAGCACGTGTTTGGGATATGCAATCTTTTTACAAAACGTATAGGCAAAGTTGTTTCACAAACGTGTGTACAACTAAGTTCCATGTCTGCTTAAAACGTTGACTGCCATTTTTGATAGCCAGCTGTCATTAGTTCTACAAAGTTTTTGCCTCATATTTATATGAAAATGCAACATGAAAATTATCATAATATTAAAAACTAATTCTCTGGGAAGGTTAGTATTTGCCTGGATGTGGAAAACCGACTGTTATATACAATTTATAAACATATTAAATCGACAAAAATTGTTCTAAAAAGTGTGCTAAAACTTCTTGGCAGTCAACGTGTTTATCTTATTGTACTAAATTGTAGTTTATCTTATTGTACTAAAAGGTGTTTCAGTGTTGAGAAAAGCAGATAAAGAAATTGCATAGCAAAGAGCTAGAATTATAAAGCTTAATTATAACACCTTGTGTTTGATTACCAGTTCCTTAATTTTGCTCAGTGTATATTTAACTATTTAAACTTCAATAGTTTATTATGTTTAGCAAACTTTCTACCGCCGGAAGAAAACTTCAATTCTCCCCGCTCCTTCCGTCCACCTTTCCCGTAAATTCACCTTATTGGCGATTGTGGAACCTTCTCGATCAAGTGTAAACAAACGCAAACGAAATCTGGTTAAGATGGGTGTTTTTTTTCTCTCTATCTCTCTCTTCAAACCCAATTCAACTTCACGTTGGAAACATGCGTCTTTCGACGTACGATAATTCTTACGTTTTTTTTGTCGATCGCTAAAACAGATAAAATAAACACCAATGCCCCGCCGGTTTCCATGCCAGAGCATCGTAGAATCGAAGTACATTTGTGCTATTCTACGGTGATTCAAACATGCAAATGGTACGTGAGATCGTAAACGATCGAAAAATCGGCAACATGGCTAACGAGCACACTCTCTGCTGCTTCATTCACATGTCTGAAAGTGAATATTCATAGAACTTTACTTCGGAAGTAAAATTTTAATTTCTTTTTACTTGTACCTTCATTAATAACATTCAATTCCCACGCTTATCTGTTTCTGTCACCGAATGGAGGTTTAGAAATATTTCCTGAAGGTTTCATCAGCCATCTGCCGCCGATAAGCGATCGGTATCTTTCGCATGTGGATCAATTATGATTCCTGCGGTGGTCGATGGACTTTTCGGACGGTAAATGTACTAACAACATAAACAACCCACCCTTGTTGTCAACTGGCACAGTCGTTGTTGTTTGGGTGTGAGATTGATTGGTCGTACACACCCCACTTCACCCCTTGTCATCAGCCGATAGACGAAAAAATAAAACAAGCATTGCGCTTCACTACACTTGAGATTGCAGAAATCCTAAAATCCATGAAAGAAAATTCAGTGGCTCAGGGTAATGAATGAATCGATATCAGTGCCGGAGCAAACGGGACGGCAACATGGAAAATATCTAGCAACAAAGAAAACGAAAGGGATGCACTGTGGGTACACAAGAGGATAGGAGGGGTGGGTGGGGGGAGCTGTTGTGGCCAAGATAAACGGCAATCCGGCTGCGTGCCTTCTTCGACCGGCCAGGCGGCAGACGGTACGGGTTTTGCGTGATAGAAGCCACATGGCTTCATGTTGCAAAGTTTTGAAGCTCCATTGATGGTTTCACCTACACACACATAACACACACACAAACTGACTCAAACGGCGCCCATGTGGGTTGTTGATGATGGGTTTACATGGAAACCGCCCGTCCGGTTAGACTACGAAGACCATCTGCTTCATGGACCGAACGTTTACATGCAGTTATGTAAACGAACTGTGCTATTCGATAATCGTTTTCTTTGACTAACATTTAATGTAGTTTCATACATCCGAAAACACATGTTCAGTGAATGTGCACAAATGAAATAAACAGTTCTATTAGAAGGAACAACAAACACGTTAAACGGGATTGATTTAAATTGGAATGGATGATTTAAAATTTCGTCGAAGATGTAGTAAAGTTTTAAATCGAAATTATATCATTAAAAAACTTTCGATGAGAAAGCAATGAACATTAGAATGGAAATATAAAAAACCGCTCTTTGTTTAGTTTTGCAACGTACGGAGTATTCATTACATACAACCCTTTGACACTCAGTCTAACCAACAAAGCATGATAGGCAGTGCACAATTAGCTGTATTAAAATTGTAAATAATAGTGGAACTACACACACACACACACACAACGATCGCAAAGCAGTGACTCATATAAGAGCCGCTAATGAGAGGAATTGAAACCAATCCAAAAGAGATCAGTGGATAAGTGAACAGAAAAAAGGGCAATAAATCGAGCGCCAACAAAATACGCCTTTGTCCGGGAGCTGGTGAAAAACTAAAATTAGTTCATCAACATAAACAGATGGAGGGAAAAACGGGAGAAAGAATGAAACCACCATACCGAGCGCAATATCCGGCTGCGTATGCCGATGAGTCGCTGTTGCCGGATTGATAAGTTGATTAATTCAAACTGCTAATGTGACATCAACCCGAGCTGGCAGCAGTGGTCCAGAGTTCATGCACCGCCGGTAAGTACTGCCGGAATGCCAGGTAAGAAACAGTAAACCCGAATGCTCGTCGTCGTCGTCAGGGGCACGCGATTCTACTGGCATCGGCGCTCCAACGTCGTCATAATAACTGGAGGCATAGACATGTTCAAAACGCTCACGTAGACATTGGGTTGGAAAGTGTATAGAATGTGAGTGGCTTGGGTCTACAGATTAAGGATTTTAACACTAGATAAACATATTGAAATTGCATTGAATTTCAATTCCAATTATAGCCAACAGATTGAAATTCCATTAACAGCAAATAAGAGAAGGAGTGTTAAAAGAAGCGAAATTGACGATTTTCGAGTAAGTTTTGTAGTTTTTGTGTAAAATCACCAGCGAAATCAAAATAGCGATATTTCACTTTCCATAGTCTGAAATTGATGAAAGTAACCCCTTTCACATATTTTATCACAATTCCTAGCTACTTCACGGTGAAATCTAAGATGGGATTGTTTGTTAGCGAGCAATCATGAAGAAGTGGAGTGAATAAAAAAACAAAGTTGGGGTAAAAATCTAATTATTTTAAGCCACTATCTTCTAAGGGCCAAAACATCTTTCAAATTTAAAAGAAACTCAATTTACCGAATGATCCTCAAATTTAGTTCGTTCAAACGGACGTTCCAACAATTCTCTTAAATCCATTCGTGCTGGTTAAGAAACTTATCAATCCTCGCCGGGCAAAACACACTGGCAACAGCAACCGATAGCTGCTGCGTACCCTTTTGTGATTCACCGGCGCTGAATTAGCATTTATTGCCCCAATGGTGGAGAGCATTCGTCGATTAAGTAGTGCTTTGTCATACGATCTAACCTTGCACTCCCGGCGAGTGTCTGTTATTAAAACGCTTGATTCTAAAAGTTAAAAAAAGCGGAAAAAGTACAGCATTTGAGAATCTCACAAAAGAAGAGTTGGCGTAAGTGGGAAAGATGATGTAACGTAACGAGCCCTCTACCGTACGTTTTCATGCGAGATCAGTGCTGCTGGGCTAGGAATCCTTATACGCTATTTATCGTCCACTAGCAGGGTACGGAAAATGGGGAGAGACGTCAATGGTTTTGGAAGGGATGTGAATCATCTAAGTCGGTATCTACTGGTGACGTTGAAAGCTAACGTTCAGGCGTCATTTGCATGCCATTGGCATAAGCGATTAGGAAAGTTGGGATCAATTACCTCAAAGACATATCGACCCGATGTTGAATTCTGGAACTGTTGACAGGCGGTCAAAGCATTCACATAAACTAACAAATTGTGTTTTGATAGTTAATCTTTTATTTAAAAAACGATCGAAGTTATATTTTTGGAGGAAAGGCGTTTTCTTATCGCTTCTTGATAAAGCTGAAAAGAGTAGTTAAACATAATTGCATACAGTTTGCGTTATTGTAGACGATAAAAAATTATAAAAATATTCCTGAACGTATCGGGAGAAATATGCAGCCCACGAATTGTGAGATGTGATGTTTTTTAGAAACTGGAAAATGCTGATTTCTTAAGGAGGAAAACAACCAAGCAAATGCTATCGAAAACTTCCAACTTTCAGAGTTTTGTTTAACAACCAACTTTCAGAGTTTTGTTTAAAAACATTTAAAATCCTTAATGAGAAAATTTTATTTCATAGTTCTTTAATAAAAAAATATAAAATATATTAAACTGCTAAGTTTTACTTTCTCTGTAAATGGGACTTAAACGAGGTTGCATGAAAGTACAAAAAGTATGTTTTAGGTGTATTTTGCAACCTGTTCGTAGCGTCATTGAGCCAGTAGACAGGACGTCGTCTACCGTGGAAACACCGCGTCTCGGAGGTGGTTATAAGTAGATGCGCTCGATAAACTCATTCAAGTGTTTTTTTTTTAACTTTTTGTTTTTGGTCACCTTGAAAACGCCCCACCTTCTTGTACGTTGTATATAAAGAGAGAGAAAGAGAGTGAGAGAATACAACATGATAAAGAGCAGGATGCGCAGTCAAGGAGGCATTTTATTTTTAACGATCTAACGATGATGGGAGAAGGAAGTCCCTTCATTCATCATTCACCAATCAGCCACAGGTTCGGTTTGGTGTTGAATTTTGTGTCTACGCCCCAGGAAGAGGTACTCTGTCATTCTCTCACGTTTGGTACAAATCATTAACATTAATACTTACAAATCTTTTCCTCGTCTTTCCAACTTTTAGACCAAATGATTTCGATAAAACGAACATGGCTTCATTCTTGCACGCGTTTGTACAACCGTTCTCGGTTTTTCGATCACCTATTTTTGGATCAAAATGATCCTGAAAGGGCAAACCGTAGACGCGATTTTTCACAGCTTAGGCGTCGCTTCTAATTTAAACGATAAACATTGTGGTTCCTCCCAAACCGTCCCCCACCGGACTGAGCAAAGGTTTTCTGATAATTTGTACATTAACTCGTGTTCAGTAAACACTTCGGTTTGAATTTCCTACGCTTTAACTAATGTTATAATTAGACCAACCGGCGCTTTGTAGATTGGGTGTGGGTCTGCTAAACGTGACGAGCTGTTCGGCAGTCATTGAACAAAACCCGCTGCTGGATATATTGATATATTCTGGAACATTTCCTCTTCAGTAAGCGGCCATTGGCTCTGTCGAACCATGTGGTCACTAGACAAGGACTGTGAGTAATTGATTTGCTCACGACGAACAAACATACATAGTTTTGCCCGCAACACGTGTGTTCGCAGTTCGATTAGGAGTCGCCGCTCATAGTGTTCCCCCCCCCGGCGAGGTTACACCAACCGAAATAAATTTGTTATCTGGTTCTCGAATGGTTAAACTGGCAAACCTCTGCTACCTAGTCGACTGCCTCATTACGACCCACTCATTCTCGATAAGAGTGTAATGTTTACCACCGCGGGGACCTTCGGAAAATCTGTGCGATAACTTCGAAATGAGCTCGCACGAGTCCATTTGAATGAAGTGGTTGACGAACGAGCGTCAGAAAGCAGTTGGAAACCAAAGTGTGTGTCGATTGATCCATTACTTAACGTCATTCTGGTCCTTGCGTTTATCGTTTGACCAAATATGATATCGACTTAGATGTGTAATTTTCAAATTTCTTTGTTAGGTGGATTAGCTTTCCCCTACAACATGACCTCTTCAAACGTGGGGATATCCAGATGAATCACTCCAACCATCTCGACAACACAAAGAATGGGAGAATTTCAATGAAAAAGGGGACTGCTTGATGCTGCGGTTGCACACAAAGGGTTGTCGGCCATTTTGGTGTTGCGTACAAAGGCATTGGTCACTTATATTGAGTAGGATCATGAATATGTAAACTATTTGGAACCAAACTGTTCTCCATATTTGACCGACAGTTAGCAGTGTTCGATCTACCCGAGATTGCTTCCAGTTATGTACCATAAGTGTGATATGCAAAAAGGAAAACAAAGTTTGTGTAAGCAGGTTGTTCAAGTAGAGGTACATTCACTATTTCAATTTAGTTAATGTACCTAATAAGACAGTGACCAAACCTACCAACTACTTGATGGAAGGCACATTGGAGCTGTAAAGCAGTACACCATAAACAATACTTTGTGTCAAGGCAATTTCGTTATGCGTTGGTGGAGCATACATTGAAATCGTGCGTGCAACGACGCGCCGAGGTTCGAACAACTTATCGAATAGCAAATCTGAATATAAACCATCACCAGAACCCACATACGGATACATGTTTCAAAGCAAACAAAGAAATTGTCACGCTTCAGGCGTTACATGCGAGATGATGGAGGACACGTTAATGATTCCATCGTAGCGTAAAAAGATGGATCGACCGGGGCGATGAGGAAGGAAAGAATGGTGGAATTAACAGAAGATGTGCCAGAACGTTGACGTTCTCGTCATGTTGACGCGATCTGAAGACTGATAGATATCGCCATAAATTCAATTACAGGCTGTCTTTGAAACAATTTTGAATGAGAGTCTATCAAATAGTAAAAACTTTCAAGAATTAGTGCAAAGGTCACCAGTAAAATTGAATTGGTCCACCAAACTGTCCTCCCACGTGTGAAGGGGAAAAAATCAACAGTTCCCATGAACTGCTATTTTTGTCAATCTATAAGTACAACAATTAGCAAAATGTTGTTCCCAGCCAGTCTAGAGTAGAAAAAATGATTTAAAGCAGGTTATTGAACGCTACCAAGCGGCCGCCAATCGGCGGAATGTGCATTGTGGCAATAATGATGAATCGATCATCGGGTAAACAAGTCAAAAACATTTGCGCACACGCACCATTTGCGCGGTGTGTGTGTAGATTTTGGCGTGTTGTTTGACAAATGTCGTACAACACGGGCGAGCCTAGCAATTTTCTGTCGATAAAGCAAGCAACCCCCCACCGGCAACAAGCGCTGAAGCAAGCGGGCGAGAAACAAGCGAAAACAACACGGGAGTAAAAGAAATCATTGAAAAATAAACCGCTATTCGGGGCGAGATTGTAAAAACTGCTGAAGAAGGTTGCTGCTGACCAGGTTTACGCTTGCGAAACGAATGTGCCGGCCATCGGTGAACTTTCTGTTGCCCGTGGCCACACTGCAAAAAACTGCAAACTCGATGCAAATGGGATTCGGTGGGTTTCTTGGGTCCGGTGTCGAGCGGCAGTTATGTGACGGTTGCAGAAAACTTATGCACTTCGTTACCTCAACATATGGGTTGGTGTAACTTTGAGCGGTCCAATGCTGAACAATTGTTGATATCGAACGCATTAAGGAGACAACATTGTTAAAGACGCTCAAAGCGTGGGAGCACAACTAAAACATTCCATTTCTTGATCCTTACAATATCATTTGGTAAACAATAATTACACAGTGGGTCGAATAAAGTTGTTTGAGTACGCACTATTCCTCCAAAGGTTCCTACCCTACAAACATAAAAGAAAAGGTCCATCCAAGTATCTATCAGTTAATTTGGCCAAAACCGAACATAGACGCGCCTGGTGGATGTTTTGTTGTTTCGTGAGCCAAGGATATGGAAAATTTTCGCACCTGTGCGCGACGACGGGGAAAATGCTATACGACGTAGCAGTGGCAAGAGCGAGAGCGAGCGAAAATAAGATGAAATGGAAAAATTGGCAGCGCTTGCGCCCGGCTGAGTAGAGTCGGCGACCGAAGGTGCATCTTTAGAGCCACGTACGAATGTGCAGGATGTTGGTTTCCGTACAGGAACCCCCTGAGCCCATCGATGAAGCATCGAATGCAATAATGCCAAATCAAATAGTATCATGTAACGTAATTGCACCGGCTTATCGTTTCCGCAACATCCCCAACAGCTTTTCACACCGAGCCGCAACCTGTCAAACGGAGCTGTCAGAGAGCAAAGTCGGATCATTTGTTGCTGTTGCTAATCAAAGTGTGCATCGTCGCAAAAATGGCTTCCAGCAGGTCCATCCTTGTCGGCTCACTTTCCAGCAAACCAGAACCGCACGGCGGCACATGAGAACGCGGGGGAAAAACAAAACAAACAACACGCTGCCAAAGGCGCCCGTTTACACAGGCGCAGTCGAACGGGTTCTTGTGTGCATTATGCTCCCCACTTTCCGCTGCGCACAAGCAAGGATACGAGCGAGAAGAGTCGCACATAACTGTGCGTGCATTGGGAAAGGACATGACACATCAGATACCGAAGCCTTTTTCCTCCTCGTGGTGCCTTTGCTTCTTGCTGATTGAGTCGTCACTATGAGATGGGGGAGTGTCTTTGAAATTTGGTAATTATTAAGTACAGTAATTATACCAGCTGGATAATTATTCCAAGCGATTGAAACACCATTTTGAGTGTATTTTTTTATTAAATGTTGATGTTTGTAAAAAAATTGATATTTACAATTCTCCAATTGCTAAACTCCAATAACATATTTTTATTACTACTATTTTTCCAAAATCCCACGATTTAAAGTAAAAATGATCTACCAAAGGTTGAAGCATGTGCAGAACGTCACTTTGCTTCATTTTTGCATCTGTTGGTGGAGTGTGAAAAGGGGTTTTGCATGATGCTTGATCCCCATTCCTTCAATGTGCCCATGTGGGATACGATTTTCTTTTGCCTCCCCATTCGTGTGAGATTTATGTATGTTGTTCTGAATCTTTTTTCTGTTTATGTTTCATCAGTCCATTCCTCGTCCTCCGCTTTCTCATCATCGAAGGAACAGTAGCAGCAGCAGCATCATCGCTAGCATTTGCATTTGCTTCATACCGTCTTTCTGTTTGCCGGAGCAGACAAGAGTCTGGTGCCGAACAAGCTAATCATGGGAAAATTCCAACAGATGCTCCAATGCGTGCGTGACCGACACCGTGGAAGCGTACCGTTTTTCTGCTGCCGATGATAAGTTTGTTGAAAATTTTTCTGTTTGTTTTGTCTCGCTTCGCACTCTTCCTTTACTTTGCGTTGTGCTACTTTTATTTTCCCCTTTTGGCACTTGTTAAAGCGGCATAATGTCTTGCGTGAAACAAGCACCATGCTGGAAGATGTGTATTTTTATCGTCGTGCAATGTAAAATTGTGTTTTAGAATGATGAATTTAATTGGTAGTAGATTATTGCTTACCTGGAATGTGTTCTTGATGATGGTACTTTTTTCGAAGTAGCTGACAGGTAACGAACATATCCTTTGCTAGTGTCCTTTTTTTTTGGTGACCAATATATTTGCACACAATCCCCACGAGGACGTGCAGGATCCCCGGGAAGATGGTGCATGGCTGTCTGTGTGTGTGTGACTGTTTGTATTTTCGTATGCGAGAACAAGAGGGTTGTTTATCCTGGCCCGGTAGGTTCGTTCCTTGTTCCTCGCCCTCGGCCCACGCTAAACGGTTTGCATCACATCAATAGTTTTCCCTCACACTCTTTATAGGTCGACCACCAATGGAACCTATTGCATGTATAAAGGGCGGTTGTTTTTCCTTATGCTGCTTTTATTTTCCTTCAACGGCCAAACGCGACGACTTTCTCACGCGCCAGTGTATTATTAATGAAAGCACACAGGAATGTTGCCAGGCACACCGTAGACATACATACACATAAACACGCATACATGCGCGCGCGCACGCGATTCGAACGGATGATGATGATGATGATGATGGAAAAAAAACATCACACTGTACACCAAGAACGCACAAACAACTCGATCCAACCTCCCGAGTTCAAACATACACTAACACACTCTGACTTCTTCACAGTCCACTTTGCGATACTGGTTGCTAGCGGACCGCCGACAACCTTATTTCGGACTGCTCCTTCGAAGGCGCCTTCTTATTCTTCGGTAGGAAAAAAACCAGTTCCCGGGTCTCGGGAAGCGTGAAGGAGTAGAACCATCAACGAGATTGCTGGTGGGTGGAGGAGGTCAAGCCACGAGATGCTCCGAGGAGGAGGAGGAGGCATTCCATCGGCAGGTCGTAGGTGTATGTATGTGTGTGCAGAAAGGATTCTAGGCACACGGTTTTTCCTCACCTCGTCCTACGAAGCGCACAGCTCACTTTATGCAATACATTGTTCTGTCACCGGATAGCGGGGATTTTAATTAACGCGACGAGGGAACGAAAAACGTACAGAACAGCATGCGCCGTCGATAAGAGCAACATTCATCACGAGACGGCCCAACAACGTCTCATGCAACGCGGAAGATGATGTCGACTGGCAGAACTCAAACCAGCGTACGGTAATCACTGCACCGGAGCTCCCGTGTGTACGTACACGGGCGTTTCTGTGTGCTCCGTCTTCGGATGGTTGTTGTTGTTGTTGTCGTTGTTGTTGGCCTCTTCAGATTCTGTCTCCCTCCCCTTCCGCTCACGGGACCACTTGTTACTTGCGGCACGCGAAGCCAACCCAACAAGACTACGTTCTCCTACACGGCCGCCGATCGAATGGGATTTGACGAGAAAATTCCTATCGAACCGTGTGTGTTGACTTGGCCTGACAAACTGGTTCTCTCGCTGCTCGAAGGGTGGTACAGCAACACAACTGTCAAATTGAATGTGTCACACGGCTGGTGCGTGTGTGTGTGTGTGTCATTGTAGTGGACAAAACTTACAACTTTTCGTTTACAACTTTACACCACGAACATTTCTCGGTACGCTCCACGAGCTGAAGGGACATCAACAACGAAACTGACAAAAGAATTTTGAAGTTGTTTGAGTCAGACGAAGAAAAAGTGCGTGCGACCGGAATGTACGTACAACTGGCAAAGGTTTTCCGAAATTATCGTTCTATCAAACTATCCAAGACCGGAGAGCATAATAAGGTGTTCAGGTCGTGGAATCTTAACAACTCCAGAACCACCGGGCGAAGAAAAACCCTCCAGATCGACGGGGTGTCCCTTTTATGTGCCGTTTCGTCTCACTTGACTTAGCTTTGTTGTTGTTGATGTTGTTGTTATTGTTCCTTGAAGTCTTTTCATTGGAATTTCTTTTTCGGAACGTTCGTAGCAGCAGCAATCACAAAAAAAACCGTCGGAGACGGGAATCGTATTCTTTCTTGCTTTCTTTCTTCCTTTTTTGTTATTGTTGTTGTTGTTGTCTGGTCCGCGTTACCTTTCTGCATCACACGGCGAACAACTCGCCACACCAGGAACGTAAGCAATCAAGTGTATTCGTCAGATGATGCTGACCGATCCACGGGAACCGCGAGTGCACACACACACACGCACACCTGCGTACAATCCGCGAGAAAAAATCCGCGTACCGACACTTGGGGCGCTAGCGGGGCGAGCGCCTTTTCAACGTAGTCGAAGATGGGAGCAGCAGTAACAACTGAAAATTGCATGATGAGGTACTTCTTCTTCTTGGCGTAACGACCAGAACGGTCATGCCTGCTCGTTACAGCGTTTTACATATCATGTAGCAACCCCGCCAGTGTACGTAGATAATCAAACAATAATAGCCTACTGCAATCCTTTTGATATTGAATCGCTAAACCTCCAAGTAGGAACAACAAACGGGTCAAGTAGAAAAATCGTCCTTTTGTAGGATCTGCCGCAATGATAGCGGATGCATGGATATTTATTATTGAGCCAGCAGAAAAGACTTATTGACATTGAAGAAAAGTTATAGTAGCTCAAAAACAGCAATGGAGGCTCCAAAGAATCTTCAACAGCAAACAAGAGTGTCGTGGAATAAAAAAGGAGTACTCCCTCTGTTCTCCACCTACATTTTAAAGCTATTCCTATGCGATAACAAATTAAGTCAACAATTTAAATGCTTTGAAATTCATAATTCCCCAGCATACCCTACGCCAAAACCTGCTCCGATGCTCGTACTGGTTTTTAACATCATGTTCTCTTTCTCAACCACGTTCTCTCTCTGTCGCTTTGTTTCTCTGAGCATTATTAAAAGAGCTAGCATACTTTGCTCTTTCTGGTGATTTTCCTTCGTGTTTGGCTACTTTTATGCTTCAGGCACGGTCGAGTGGGTTTTGCCTTTTGCTTCTTCATTCATGGTAGCATTATTATGCTTTGCTTTCCACTACTGGCGGCCGACGAGAAGAAGAAAAACAAATCCAGCCGAGATGATCGAAATCGAACGACAGAATGTGATCGGAGTGACTGGAGTGGGGGAGGCACGCGTGGGGTGGTGGAGTGGTGGTGGTGCGAAGATCGTAAAGATTTTTTGCTTCTTCGTTTTCCCAACCAGTTCGAGATGATGACCCCGGGGCTGGATGAAGAACGAACGGCGAAGGAGGTAAACGATGGAAAAATGGTAAAGTTATCGTCGAACGTCGCCGTTGAATTCGTTCTCGCGTTACGTTGAAGATTCTTGTTTGCCTTCTCACCCGCTGCTCCCTCCTCTTCTGGGTGATGCTATCGGTTTCGGTATTCGAACAATGAACAACTTGAATGGAACGAAGCAGCGTAGGCGACGGAGAGAGAGAGGCCGAATCCGTCGGTCGGGAGAGCAAGAGAGAAGCAGCACGAGAACGAGAATAAAATTAGGAAGAGCATCGAAGAAAAAATGTGAATGGGTCGCGGGGAGGACTTCTGGTTCGTTCCTCCGGAATATGTATGCTTGCACGGGTACCGTCGTTTCGATTTGCTTTTACTACCACGTCCCTTGCGCAGTACACTTTTTTCACTTGAATAGTAGCACTGATTAGAAAACCGCGGGGCGTCCCGTGAGTATTTAAAGAAACGGACCACGGAAAATGACGTCAAGTGCCGTTGCAAGCAACAGCGGAAAAAGAACTGCCTTTTAAAACACAAAACACACAGACACACAAAATTGTGGCAGCAGTTCTGCTGCTGGGATAAACAACCGTTTTCGTGCACCTCTTTTCCACGCAATCGATGCAATAATCCGTGTGCGAAATGTGACTACATTGATTGATTTTTCATCTTCACAACTGCGACGACCGTCGCACACCACTACCACTATGCAGCCACCGTTGTTTCGGTATGCACGAACAGCCCTTTGAAGACACCGTCCCACGCAAAATACCGTCGACGAACTAATGATTCGCATGGAAAATACGCCAACTGCAACCGAACAGCACACACAAACCTTTCATCGATTGCACGAACAATGCGCCATTCATTATTTTCACTGCTTTTTCTTGGAGTCAGTTGCAGAAAGAAAGCAACGCCGTAGCAACTCGCGACCGAACGGGTTGAAAGAAGCGACTCGACTGCGTCAGTGTGAATCCTACGCACGAAGTGAAGGCAGGGGCAACAACAACATCACAAAAGTGAGAAGAAATTGACAGTGCGAGAAAGAGAGAGAGCAACATTTAAATGAGCTTGTCAAATTGCATGTATCTTTTCAGTTCTTTGTTCGATTTATGCAAATTATCCCTCGAATTGAAGGTTTTTTGAGTCAAACAATTTTGTAGCAGGCATGATTTTTATGTTTATAACACTTTTAAGAGATTTAAAATCGATGCAAGATACACACATCCCTTTAAACTAGAGTTGTGTAACTCAGATTTAGGAGTCATGTTCAGATTCAGAATCTCTCAACAAAATTAATGATTCTGAATCGCTGTGAGAAAGATTGATGAATCTTCAGGCATTCATTACGGTTTATCAAGATTCGTGAATGGTTTGGAATACATAATAACCGGATACCTCACGAATATTTTGACAAGCTGTTTTGAAAGAGTTTAGGATTCGGAAGATCGATTCCTTGACGGACTCGAGCGGATTTGATCCGATTTTACCGTTTCAACGACCTTTGTTCGAATTCCAGTAATAAGACAAGGTCAAATTTCCCGATTCATTCCCGGTAATTAGCAGCGTCACCTGTTGGCGCTGCTTGGGTACTAGCACCTACCATCACCAGATGGCGCTGGCGAACAAGATTCACGATGAAATTTGACGAAGAAATTTGAAATTTAAATTGCCAGGTAAAATCGCTTTTAACACTTATCTAAGCAAACGACATGTTCCCGGAAATCCGAAATTTTTTTGTTAGGGAAGAGTATGGTTTGCTTACGGTTTGCTCAAATGAAACGTAGGAGTTTTATTTGAGATCTACAGCTCATGCATAACTGGTAGAATATTGAGTGCATAACCAGTGCAATGTGGAGTAGAGCACCAGAAAAAAATTGTTGAAACATTCGCTTCAATATTCCTTCGTATTCCGGAGTTAGAGATGCACTCAAGCGAAGCACTTTAAATAATTCCGTCCATGAAGAACCTAATCTTAAGCTTCAAACCGATCCTCCAGACCAGCACCGTTAGAAATGCACTGTCTTGTGGCCAAAACCTCGGCACACGACGCTTTCTTGGCACGTACGAGCACTCCAGATACGGTTCGGGCTTGCCGCACCCGCCACGTGCGCCTTGCCTTCAAGCAATGGATGGATCCTGTTTCCAGCTTATCAGCGAAAGACAAAAGCCAACGCGCCAGTGTGCTGGCTTGACTTCCGGCAAACCGGATGCCACGACAATGTTCTGTTTCCACCGGTCGACGGGAGCGCTTATCTTGCCGCATGCCTTTTCCTCTGGCGCATTTTCGGGTTTTCTCCAATTGCTACCGAAACCTGGCGCAACTGAATGCCAAGACGTTGCTAGCTGAGGTTGTGGCAGAGCGGAAGGTTTTCGTTGCATTTGAAATGCATTAAATTTGGAGCCAATGCGCCTGGGACGGTGATATTCGGTGGTGGCTTATTTATTTATTATTTTAACATAATCCACCGTGCTCGGTTCGATGATAGTGGTCTGTTTTACCAACCCAAGGCAAGTGTTCAAGGTTACATGATTTTCTACTATAAAAGATTTCAAAATGCTTCTAACGCTTTTCTAACAATCTTGTATTGTTTTCAAAACAATATATTTTGTGTTTTTGCAGCACAAAAATTACACCTCAAAATGTATCATAAAAATAATTGATTAATTTTTTGTATTTAATTTATAATCCCTGTGGTTTTTTTCAGAACTGGCTTTAAGCAAGATCGTGTGTAAAATAATATTTTTATGAATAAAGGTTTTAAAAACACGCTTTCAAATATTGCGGATCCAGTTTAGAATCCTATCATCCGTGCGACAATTTTAGATTGAAGAAACGAATGGTGGTTATTTGAAAAAATGAAACACAATATACGTCAGTGCCACTTTTCAGAGCTCCACCGTCGCTTCCCCATCGGTCTCCTCGGTCCATTTGAGACATAAAGCCGGCCTCGGGAAGTATAAAACACAGTCGCAGAAAAACCAACATTATCCGTCGGAAAAATGCACTTCTCGATTTCGGTTAACCAAACCACGGTTCTGCGTGATTGTTCTTTTTTGTTTTTGTTGTGGCTGCATGCAGAAAAAACAAAAAAGGAAAAAAGAAAAGAAATGATGGAACCGGTGATGCGGTAGGACAATATTGCTGCAGTTTACCGTGCCGCCGTTCGGTGACCGTTGCATTGCGCTCGTGAAACCGAATCGGTGAATTTTCCTGCGACGGTACGGATCAAAATGAAATCGGAAACTGCACTTTGTTGTTGATTTGGATTTGGGTTCTGTAGGAGGGGTAGAAGAGAGTATTATGTTGGCTTCTAGAAACGGACCTGCATTTGATGAACTATTCTTTCGTTCGTTCATAGTATCTCCTTTGGAAAAGTTTAGTTAGATAGTATTGTTTTAATATATTTTTGCATGACTTTCTATAAAAGAGAAAAATGTAAAGTCTTAATGTTACCTTTTTACACTCAAATCGAACCTTTCCTATACAAGTATCTCCTATAAAATAAACTATGCGTGCTTGAATTTAGACACTTACCATGGTTTAACCTCCTACTAACGTATAACATTCCGCGACTTCTGAACATACTTTTCTTTGAATTAAAAAAGCTCCTGCTCCAAAACTTTGCGTATTTATTGAGCTTACTGGGAATGGCATTCTCGTGTGTCTTAGTTCTTATTTCGATTCTCCCCACCCCCCACCCCACCTCGGATCAGCCATTTTTCATCTCGAAAAACAATGAGGCACAATTAGAAAACTCCGACGTGGGCCTACCCCCTTCTCGTTCATTCTACGCGTCCGAAGACTTGACAAGCGGTACCCGGGGAGTAGAAACATTCGTGGAAAGTGCCGTTTCGAATAACTTTTGCCCGAAGCCGTCAAACTTTGCCACCACGTGGAGCCAGGTTCTCGCGGCTCATTGGAGTTCGTGATGATGGCGCGGACTTGGCGTGTGCTCGATTGGCGTTAGGAGTGAGGGAGTTTGTGAAATCACATGTGTAATTATTCAATTACTCTTCGTCGTCGCGGCCCAGGACGCGGGGCTATTTATTCGGCACTCATAAATATTGGCGTAGGCTAAAACAAACCGACGCCCAAACACAAACGATCATGAGATCGTATACGACCTGATGGGGAGTGGGGTGGGGAGGTATGGAATTAAAGGAGGAACATATATTTTAATCACAAACAAAAGAGTCAGGTCGATCCCCGCATGTGGTGTTGGTATCGCTTCACGGGATTGTAATTAAATGCTTTGTGATTGCTAGCTTCATGTCAGCATCAGATTAAACCGCTGGAAATTATTATCGTTCAGTGTCGATAAATTACATTGCTTAACAAAATAATGTAATCAGCACATTTCATTTCATTTCATATCGTATTAACATCATATTTTTATGTAAGTAGTAAAAAACGGGATCTTTATGATTGAATATTAAAATTATGGATGAAATTCTTTTCAATAGTTCATTATCGATGACATAGAAACACGTAAACTGAAGTTGTATTTAAAAATATTATTTGTAAATGTCGAAATGGATCTTCGAACAAAAATATACTAGCAACACAAATGAAAATTAAAGGATTTCTACTAAAAGAAGGGAAGAAGACCAAGTTGTTGGAATGTAATCATCTGAAAAACAACGCACAATCGGAACTAAATTGTTCAGAAAGAAAACCACAATCGAAATCAAACAAGAGAACTGGCTCAGTTTTTTGCAATCGAACCGTGCAGAAATTATGTATTTTCTTACAGAAAAGTCATATATTTATTATGTTTGAAAAAATTTAAGGAAACTAATGCTTCGTTGAATAATTTGATTTAAAGATGGTAGACACTTTTATTAGCCTGTAAGTCATAAAACTTTCTAATAGGAATTGACTATTGGGTTGAAGTTCTCGTGATTCGGAGGCGAATTCGACATCTGATTACGAACAACCCGCTTTAATGTAAGCCGTATACATTCTTCGACAATAGGGAATTACAATCACAGACAAGATTGACTGATGCTTGCTCGAAGAATGGAAGCTATTTCCAGATCACCATGGAACGGAAATGAAACCCCACGGGGTTTTCCAGCATACATACACATTCTGGTACGATCGGTGGAACTGTCGGATCTTTTATGATGGGAAACCGATCCAGAAATAGAATAACCACCATGCAAAAGAGGAAAACTTTCAACCACAAACACATTTTTGTTGGGGGAAAACATGTACCACTGCCGAGTGAAATGCGATTGATAAAAATCCACAAGGGAGTAATGACCGGTTTTTGTTAGTTTTTCCGAGCAAAACACAATACCGTGGAGCAGAGCGAAGGGGGTTGCGAACGGGGAAAAGGATTAAATTAAAACTTTCACCAAACGCTCAGTTATTAGAAACTTTCGGGCTAAGGTGGGTGGGGGGGTGGGTTATGGAGTGGATTGATTAAATGTTCTCGCGAAGCTGACGTGACACACCAGCGGACGTGCGCACGCGAACGGACGGTAAATGCAACAATCGTCCACCGGCCGAGGGACCCAGGGCGATTTGGGCGGCCGGACAATAAGCAGCCGGACACACAAACACCGGTCCACCCGGTACACCGCAAAGCAGGCCGGACCCAAAGGTGAAAGGTTTCGGTGCCGGAGCGGGCCTCGGGTCTTGCCCGGAGTCGGTTGCGGTTGGCCGACCCGGACCCTCTCGCACGTTCCGGCAACCGCGTGTATTTATGGTTTATTAAATTTTCAAATAAATTATAATTTCCGCGCGTATCCACGGTGGGGGTGACCTTCCGGCAAGGGGGCCGTTGTGCGAAACGGGACAAAACTTTGAGGTTCGGTGAGCCGCGTGTAACGAAATCGGGTGCGTTTGGTTTCGTCCTTTTCGTGCCCGCCATACTTTGGACGCCGTCCCCAGAATGGTGGTTTGGCTAAACGGAAACTGTTGCTTGAAACTGAAGGAGAGGGTGGGGAGTTAGGGCAAAGGGAGAGAGCGAGAACGAGTGCTGCAAGAATGAGGCCGAGAGTATGCGAACCGCGGTGCAAAGTTTGTGAAAACCGCGCCAGGCCCGAGGGACTTTTGCTAACGGTGAACTTTTACCTTTTGGCGTTGGCACAAAATTTTCCGACCCACGCTCCCTCGCGGTGGTGCCCAGGTGGTGCACTTTTGTGACGTTTTTCCGGCGGTTTTCCCATGTTCCGACCGACGGTGCTGGTGGACGTCGCACAACGGCCGCTGATCCGATCGATTCCTATTTTCCACAAATTTTGCTGCCATCACAAAGCACGAGCTGGACCGAATCGGGGGGGTAAAGAGACTAAATAGAAAAACGTAAAATAACGTTTTCACTCCGTATGCTGCCCCACCCTGAGCGGGTGGGACACGAAACCGAAGGTGATTTAATAAATAAATTTGAGGAAATTATTTTATTATAAGCAATATTACCGGTGGTGGAGCGTATTTATTATTCAAATTTGAAGCCGGGAAAACTCCGACGGGGTGGTTGGGAGTGGTAGAGGGGCGGCCAATCGAGCCCGCTGGCAGGATTATTTTATGCTGGGCAGCAGTGTGCGTCCGCTTGGATTCAGTTCGTTGTAGCTTATCGTTGTTTGGATATGTTTCTGGATATAATCGGGCTGTTTTTTAGCTACAGTTTGCAGATCGATAGGAATGGGGTTTTTGCTCTGATAAAAATATGATAATTTTGAGAATTATTTTACCACTAAAGATAAAAGGTATTATTATAAAAATAAAAAAGTGTAGAACCACCTGAATGCAAATAAAAAGCTGATCTGAATCCAGCGCTTCAAAGTGCATTCAGCTTTCGTTAGGCTTTTGATACTAGTCTCTTTCTTTGATGATAAAATATAATTTAAATAGGGTTAGTGCTCCTATAGTGGTGCTGTACCAATAGTGGTGGTAGTGGAATAAAATCCTAGCTCTACGAAGAAATAAATACAATAGCGTTATTTGTCCTTGTGTGCAATGTTCCTTGCCCTTTTACGGAGTGTTCAAAAGATTGGTTGGTCTGAGTTATTTGGCCTTTCTGTTAGAAAAATAGATTACAGTAAAAATATATTCAGCATTTTCCAAGTTTTCCAAGTACTACCACCACTAAAGGTTCAATGAAAAGAATTGCGTGAAATTTAATCCTTTCGTTTCGAAAGTTAAATATTCGTTTCTGGACGAAACGGGGACGGATTTGTACAAGTCCTTTTCTGTGCATTTACATACATACGTTAAACAGAATAAGAAAAGTTAACCGAATAGATTAAATTTTGTTTATTATATTTATTCTCACAACGTTGATTCAATTTTGTGTTACTTTTTCAAGCAAATACGACGAAAAGCAACGGACAGTTAAAATCCGATTTACTTTGCTTCCAACGTTTATCAACGAACCCTCCCGTTCGATCGTGTTTGTGGGTCAAGATTAAACAACGTTTGTAAATGTGGGAAATATTTGTCTTGAAAATGTACACATGAAACATACTCAAAGCCGGACTCCAACTGATATCATGTCTTCTCGAGTTCGCCGAATTCACGATAAAGCATATCATCTCGACGGGTTTTCCTCCGTCGAAAGAACGGTTCGTACCGGCTGTGAACCGTGCTGCGTTGGTGTTGTTTGTCCGTGTGGATCCCGGTACCCGTCAGCTTCCTCCCGAATGCCGTTGGGCGCCCGTGACCCGCGGGGTTCGGTGAAATCAGTGTTTATTGCGTTCGCAGCACGGGACAACGGACCGAAACCCTTGACGAGGGTAACGACAGGTAGGGTTAAAGTTTTGTTTTCTAAAGCTCCATCCCCCTTTTCCGGCTCCTACCTTCCATGGTGCTCCATGGTGGCCTTCTGTTTACCTGACCCGAAACCGGGGCACGCGACGGGTGGCTGTCGAGAAAATGTCCGGTGAAAAGCCCACCCCGTCCGCAAAGCATCCGGATTGGCCTGAGGGCGTAAGTTTTTTGTTATGGTGTAAGTATGTGTGTGTGTATTTATTCTTACCCTTGGACGGGTTTTCTGACCGACCGGGGGGAATACTGGGGGCTGGAAAAGTTTCTCAGTAAGTGAAGTGAAATTTATATTCATTTTCCTTGCATTATTGTGCCTGTCGCTCGGCGTGCTTGGTGCGGCGAGTTTTCCCGGTTGTTTTAGGTGGTTCTTTTTTCGTTCATTGTAGCTGGCCGCATGGCCCAAGGTCGGCGAGCATGGCCCGAGAAAGGGTCGATGGAGAAATATTCCTTGCAATTCATTTTATTCATTAGAACTCGTAAATGTCCGTCCACCCTTTAACGAAACGTTTGCGACGGAGGTTTTCACGGATGGCATTGTCGTCCCTTTTTTGGTGCGAATGGTTTTGATAGAGTTAGTTGCAACCTAAGGATTTATTGTGCCAACATTTATGCGATTGCTGCGAGACGAATGAAGGGACGTGGACAATTATTTAAACCTGTCTTCAAGCAATTAACGAACGAACTTTCAGAAGAACGAATTTGCAGCATTTGAAATATTGAAAGGATTCAAACAGTAATACAGGACGACTTTTAATGCCTTTTTGATTAAATAAGCATTTTCTACGAGCAGTTGTTTACTGAAAGAAACAGTAATTAATAATCTTCCAACCCTCTTTAATCAACCGCGCAGGTACGGCAACTAATTTAGGGGACATTAGCCACCCGACAGTAGAAACGAAAACAAATCACAAATTATGATGGCGCTAAAGCATCCTGAACTTTCGGATTTCGGTTTTTCACCATCCGGATCACACGACCGATAAAACTCAATGCAGGACGAAAGCCACAAATCACTCCATCCATCCATCCGGCGCTGGAATGCGCACCGGGACGTTTCCGGGTCGATGCATTGCCGGCTCGGAAAGTGCCGGAAGTTTGCAGTTGCACCCTGCCCTTGTGCCTTCATCGCGTCCCTTAAGCACTGGCCATGTCCAGTCCCTGGCCAATGGAACGGAAATGAAGTCACACAGTGGACGGAATGAATTAGGGTGATTTATGAGAGTGGCGCGCGTTTTAATGAGCGTATGTGCTTAGGCACATAATTCTATTTGCTTGCCTGCCCTAAATTGTTCCCTAATTTTCACTCCCACCGATTGCCACTGGTTGGAAAGGGGAAGGGGTGGTAGAAGCTTGGCGGGAGCGTGATTTCATGACATCGGGGTCGGGACATTTGCCGCTGCTTTACTGGCTGGCATGTGCGGGATGTCCATTGGCGCTATTCGAATATCATAAATCAGACAATCATTATTGGTTAATTGACTATTTGTCATAGAAAAACACAGGCTCGCAGCGGCGCAACTTCCGGTGTCCTTTTCTCGTTTGCCCTTCTCTGGCATGCCAGGCGGAAAAATGGGCAAAACATGAACATCCTGTGCGATCGTTCGAGAGGATTATACATCTCATTCTGTACTAAAACATGTCAAGCATCTCTCGTTCACCTTGATGTATAGGCACAGGGCAGAGGTTCTCAACCTTATGCACTTTCGAGGTGTATTTTGATGCAAATTTAATTTATTTTTACGTACGGGGCTTCTATTTTATTGATTTAATTACAGGAAGGTTCGGATTAATGGATTTTTTTGTAAGTTGATAATAATTTCAAACTTTGTTGAATACAAAGCTTGATATATTTTTCTTACGAGATATGTCCTACTAACATCAACGATTAAAATTATTTAGAACTGAGCTTCAGATGCCTTCGTCGTTAACAAATATCAAATACTCGATGGTGGAAGAAGAAACCATTAACTCGTTTTCGGAACAAATATCAAATAATTGAAGTGTTACGTTACAACAAATCGTAATAAAAAGGAATTAAAGTCATTGCAATATTCTGTGACCGGTGATCATGATTAGATTTGCTATGTATGCTCAGTGGATTTGACGGAATTTGATCTGGAGTTTATTTTTCGTACATTAGGACAACAATTCTACTTGATAAAGCTTGAGTATCACTGAGTAAAATTGTTAAATCGAGCCGAAACAATGATGATCGTAAACTCCGGAAACTCCTTCGTGTCCACAAAGATTTTTTTGCAAACTAAAGCTCAGCAGCAGTGATTGGCAGTGAGGAGTTCGAATGGAAACTGTACGGTTATGATCAAAATGAATGATGACAGGAGGTAAATTACGACCGGGCACTTGTTTTAGCGTGGAATGCACCGGTGATTGAATAGTAGCTTTTTTACCTGGCAAGTGTCGAGGAAAGGGTTTTATGGCCATCAGGGATTAGGAAACAAAATTAGTCCGGTGATCCACCCCCTCTCACACACACACACGTGGTCAATCGCACACTTCACTAACAACACAAGCGCACTGAAAACCCCGCTATTTTGGCAATGGCTTTACTGGGAGGGTTTCATTTTTTCCACCCTTTTCCATTAGGGGTTGGGGTGGTCGGTGTGAAAATTGTAGGGCCATATGTTAATGTCGGTGGTGGAATGGAATGGCCGAAATGATTTACTGTCACTTACACCCCCACCCGGTGGGGGCCGGTGGGTATGGTGGTGACTAATGCTAATAACAACACCACTAATGCAGTTAGTGTTGAACCGCGCGATGATGGGGTGAAATACCTTTGCAGGTGGGTAGGAGTAACTGGAAACCAGGGTGGGTGGGTCGGTGGTTGACCGGAGCGATGTAAAGGCAACATAAACGAAGCGTGGATGGCCGGAAAAGAACGCAACGAAAACACGCACTGACATGGTTTATGCTGCGCAATCAATTGGGTCTAATTTAATTACTTAACCGTTAGCGCGGATGTGCATACTAAGTGTCGATGATGTTTAATTTGATGAAGGGAAGAAGGGCCTAGTTTTTCCCCCGTAATTATTTTGCCCTTTCATTAACCCACCCGAGCGTGAGTGAATAAATATTGATTTGTCAATCAATGCAACATTTTTTTTAACTACCGCCTAAACTATGAGTTAGTCGATTGTGTGGTAGGAAAAAGGCGGTTACATGGAAGTAATGTGAAAGAATCGTGGAATTTTAGATAAATACACAGTTGATAAATTCGTCAATTCCAATTGAATGATCAATTTATCTTTAAGAAAGTAAATTTTTAGGGAATGAAGGAATATCACCATGTTGATTCTTTTGCTAAATAAGCATGAGCCAAGAAAATTGCATTTAAATTTTCATCATAAGCTAACTTCAATTTATTTTACATGCACACTTCACATATTTCTGTCCACCATTGCTTAACAGCCAAACAGTCATGTTTTTTCCTAATGTTTGTTTTCCTTGCTCTTATTATCAAGCAAACTGTAAATTAATAATCACTATCCTTAACTTCGTTGATGTACTTATAGATTACCTTTGGGGCTCTTATTTTGATTAAAATTAAACACGGAAGGTTTATTGAAAACATCTAAAATAGAAGCTGTCAAACCAAACCAAAAATCACGAATTGGTTTTGTGCCATGAGAAAAATACGTTAAATGTAAAATTCAAATTATTAAACAAATGTGTTGAATCCGTTCGCTTCTTTCTATAACTTTTTAGATAGGCAAGTAAGTTTCTAACTGGTTTTCAAATGTTAACCTGCACAACCTTAGTTATCATACCAAATTTCAATACATTCAATACTCAAACTAGAGCGGGTTAAATTGATGCATGATAAATTGATGTTGTACGTCGCGTGTTTACCATGGTTATTATTTACTAAGACGAAGATGATGTTTCTAAAATCATGACGTTGAACAAGTTTCCCTATTAATCGCACAATTTATGAACACCCACCACTAGGAGCCACGGTCCCTTCGCACTCTGCACACCACACGAATCGCGTTCGACCCGAGTGTGACACCTTCATTCGTAGCAAACCTCCCGGTACCATGCAGGATGATGACATGCACATAAATAACGTTTATCGTTACAGATTAGCCTCGAGAATGTTGTACTTTCCGCGCGTCGGGTTTTAAGCCAGCTCGCCAAACCCGCAATCTTGTTCGGTCTAGCATCCTTCCGGTGGAGAATCTAGCGCTTGCGTTGCGAAACAGGGCAATATCGGTACGGGTGAGGTTATTTTTCGCACCCGCCAGGGGAAATATATCAACGCAATAATAAAATATATTGGAAAAAATGAGAAGAGCATCCAGGCCCGACTCGGTCGATTGCCTTCGTTTGCTTCCCGGGTTTTGACGAGCTCGGGCACAAATTGTGGGCCGTTTTTCCGGGATTGGATCGAATAAATTTTTCCCGCCCTGCTTCCTGTCGCTTCATTGCCGCGGTTGCTTTCCTTTTCGCTTTACCATCACGTTTCCCCCTTCCACGTGCCCCGCACACTTCCCGTGGTGGGCCGGAAATCGAAACCGAGTGGCAGACGGAAATCATCATCAGCATCCAGCGTCGCCCATAGCTATTGGCAGAATCCTTCTTCTCTTCCATCGCGGTGAGAGCTTGTAAGCTAGCAGTGGTTTGCCAGAAGAAGGTCACGGCAAGTGTTGCGACATCGAGCATTTTTAAACTCCACCCCATTTCCTCCGTCTTGTTCCGTGGCGCGCGGGGAATTGCATTATTTATTTTCTGCCTTCTATATCGTCTTTCGATTGGTCCGCTTGTGGATTGGTTTGTTGTCGTTGCTGTTGTTGTTTTCTCACGCGACGTTTGCAACATTGTCGGTGATGGAATTCACACTTTATCCTGGTGCTGGTGCTTGAGCTCGTAATGTGACTTTAGGTGATATTTATGTGCCTCATTTGACGCTTCGGCCAATCGAAATGATCCTTTACCGGGTGTTTGAATCAGGACCCACGTAAAGATCACACCAACGTGGAAAACGATGTTGATGACGATGATCGGCCACATCTTCCAAGGGTCGAAGAAAGGATGACGAAGGATGGGAAAAACTTACAAGCCGCGTTAAAAAGTATGATAATAAAAATAAATTGGAGCAAAACTGAAGAATTTCCACCGGATTTTCGGTAATCTTCGGGCCCGGACCCCAACGCCGGGGTTTCGGTTAGACGGGTAAACCGCCGGAATGCTGGCCCAAAAATGAAGGCAAAAATAAATAAACAAAAATCCCGTACCATCAATCTTTCCGCTGTCCAGTTTGTGTCCGAAAACAAATCCACGCGCAATCCGCTAACCCCGCGCGTAAATAAATAAATAGCGCAATATCCGCGCAGGAAAGCCCACACCGCACGGTGGTTCAAGTGGCGACGTTAAATGGTCGTCGTGATTTTTCACTTGAGTTTTCGGCCATAATAGGTATAACATACTTTTTCACAATCTGAATGTTTTATTTATTTACTAGAATCACATTTGGTCAACATATTCATACTTAATTTACAATCGTTAGATTGTTAAGGTCTATTTTTTAAAAGAAGTATTTATGGTTTTTATGTTTTACTAATTATTAATGTTTGTACAATTATGTTGATTTAAGAATTGCATCAGCATTTGAACCCTCTGAGCTGTTCATATGTTTTGACTATGTTATTTCAAGTAAATATCATGGTTTTTGTAGTAACACATCTATCTAATGGTGTATAATTTTCTTCTGCAAATTTTTAGTACCCATCAACCGCTTTTATAGTAAAAATGTTTGAAACGTTCGTAATGTTCACATTGTATAAAAAGCTAAATTAATATATAAATATATAAAAATGATAAATTAATATAAATTTGCAGGTTATTGCTCACCTTCTAACAAGCTTTGTTTTGCCTTGTCGAATCTAAATTCTGTCCACCTTCTTAACCACTGTACGCTACCCGACCATTACGGCCACCCGTCGGCTGTCATTATTCCATAACTCTTTATTAAATGGATAATATTTTTCTACGTCACTCCAAAAAACCCGTTCGCTGTGGGTCAAACGCAACCGGTCATCAAACCGAGTGCCGGTTGGATGGTCTTTTCGCATAAAAAATAAAGATAAATAAAAGTGGAAAAAAGAACCGAATCCAGTTAAGAAACTTCCCTCTCGAGAGGGAGCCGTAACCCCCTCTGCGGGGAGGCAAGATGACAACAGTATGGGGAAGTGAGGGTACGACGTGCGAAGGAAACGTCTATCCCATATAATCTAATGGCTTTAATTTGTTCAGCATAAATTTTATAAACTACCCGAGGAAAGGCTTCCAAGTGTTGGGCGAGGGTGGGAATTGGGTTTGCCTCGGTAGTGGTAAGGTGCTCGTTTCTTAATCCTTTACTTCGAGGCAGGGAAGCCGCCGGTGGGGCGAGTGACCGGAAACGAATGCGTGTAGAAAAAACAAAATGGAAGGATTCGATTCGGTGCGTGTGGTGGAACCTCGTTGGAGTTTCCGGAAGGACATTACCCGGGGAAGGAATAACAATAAAAAATAAGGGATGGTATAAAAAAGAGCCATCATTCTTCCATCACCACGCGGTTTGGGGAGGAGGACTGCCTGGCGCGTGTGAAACAAGTGGCCAGCAACAGGACCGTAAGAGCATAAATTTTGATGACCCCCGAAAACTGGATCGTCTTCGCTATCGCAAATCAGAAATTCACCACTCGCTCCCTGGTTTGATGGCCCCGGAGGTTATCTTTCCGTTCCCGGGGGTAAGGGAAAGACTTCGGGGGGTTCGGTGCCGTCAAAAAGTGCTCCCGGAAAAATGTCCCTTTTCCACGCGTTTGCCGAGATTCTCGCTTCGTGGGAAACGGTTTGTTTTCGAGGGTTTTCCACCCGGCGACGTCGTAAATTTCCGGGGGGATTTGCCCCATTCCATATATCAGTGAGCATCCGATGTCGTCGTCGTCGTCAAATGGCCTCTTGTCTTCCAATTCAATTCCATCCCATCCCACCTTCCCCAAAGGTGGGATATTTTTGGAACAAATCAACCATGTTGGCTTCCTGTTTTCAACCCAACGGTTTCTACCAATCGACAAAAATCATGCTTTATTCGGAATGGTGGATAATTTTCCTAGTTCACCACTCGAGCGAAGGACTTCCGTTATTTTTTGTGGAGAGGAAAAATTTCCCTGTCAATTATTGGTGGCAGAGAAACGATCGATCGATTCGGTCGCCCTTTCGGCTGGGTGGGGCAAAACAAACAAGGCATTAGGAAAATATTTATCGCCTCGGAAAATGGAACTGGAGGGTCGATCAAGTCCTGGTGTGGTGTTGGAAATTAACTTTACGACGCGCGTTCGCCCCGAGAGTGGAGATAAATCGAATTTAGTCATAATACCGTGGGCGAGTGATTTGTATTCGTTTGCGCTTAACCGAAACGGATGGTAGTTGTTTGATTTCTCCACTCCACCGTTAAGCTTTTCCGCCTTGCCCGAGGTAGACCATAATTCGGGGGGTTTTAGCTATGGATCCTTCAAGCGCCCTTTCACGCATGGAGGCGTTGTTTTCCACCGTTCGAATAATTTGCATTCTAAATAACGTTTGTGTCGGGGTTTTTTGTCGTAACCTAATCCCCTTCTGGTTTTGTGATCGGGGTTGAAGAACAAATAGACCTAAAAACCAACCTCCCGAGATGGGGTGTTAGTGTCTGCTAACGATTATGATTATGATTATTTATGTTCCTCGGCCGCGCCGATGAAACTACGCGAGTGGCGTTATCTTTGATGTGGGAGAAGTTTGTTTTTAGGTTTGCTGATTTGCTTGGCTGTTTTTCCCGGGGGTTTTTTCTCCTATCACTTTACTCTGATTGCCCGGTTACATCCGAGTATTTTTTTCTGGGGAAAGCGAAAAAACAAGCGCTCGTTCGTTTCGGTTCTTGTGTGCTTTGGAGAAAATTTGCATCTTTGATTAAGCGCACAACATATGCGCTCCGTTCAGCCAATGGAGAGATGCTGCGATCCCGTTTCACCTCTCATTGCATGCGATGCGAGCTTCCAAGCAAAATGAGGTTTTTATTACACAAACAGTGGCGTGGCGGGAAAATAATAATAATTTTCATACATAACGGTCCGAACCGTGTTTCGCTTCTCGTAAAAAAAAGGGAGGATGAATATTTCATGCTTCTTTTTGCTGCCGCTGTATGAAAGTGCAATTAAATATGCTGCCGCAGGACGAGTCGTCAGACGGGAGGATGCCACGGTCCATGTAAGGAAGGAACATGCGGGAAGGGAACAATTCCGCATTCCTGCAGGGGGTTAAATGAGCACTGCTCGTTGATTATTATCGCCATGATGCATTTATGGAGCTGTTGTCGTTGTCGACTGTTTGCGAACGGATTTCTAGTGTCATCTTTCCTACCTTTATTTTCTTTGCTTCTATTTGTCAAATCGTACATGGCCATCATAAAGCTGCATGCGACATATCTAACATCAGCGAATAATTGGGTCTCGTTCGCCACGATTGGTTCGGAATGTTGCGGTCACTTCTAGCTGCATCCGTGTCCAGGGAAATGTCCATGGCGACGTACAACTGTCCGTTATTAAATGCTTGAGGGGTGATTGGAATTCGAGCCAATTCTTTGGACTTCGAAAACAAAACCGAACATCAAGAGTTCTCATTGTGACTATTAATTGCGATTTAATGCAAGGGTTTTTAATTCGGTATAGACACATCACCTGGAGAGGGAAGCAAGTGGAAGCGTTTCGTTTGATACGTTTTAACGCAATTGATTGAAATGTAAATTTCCAGTTCAATTTTCCCTGCTTAGACCTACATTACATTAAATGTGAACCACTTCGCGTGGTTTTCCCCCACTCCCCACAGCCAGCGTAATCCTCTTTCCGGAATCGGAACAAGTGAAACCAACCGAACCGGAAGAGTACCAGCGTGCTGGTTCCTGCCCTAGAACGACATTCTCTCTCTTCCGTCCCCTGTTGGCTTCGCAGCAAATGTAATTCCAATTGTGGCGATGCAAACCATGAACATGTCGGACACTCCGGAATCTCGCACCTGATGTGCACTTACGCTCGGGGATGCACTTGCGCTCGTATGGTATATGTATGATAAAAATCGCATCCCTTTCGTATGGGGTTCTTTTGTGTGTTCGAGTCGGTTGCCATTGTTTCCCGAACCATGCGCGATGTGAATGAGGTGTATCTTTTGTTGGTTGGAGCTGCTTTTGTGTTCTTTTCCTTTTTTGGCCGTTTTTGACTCACAATGAGTAGTGGCGCAAGCACCTCACAAATATGGAAGCACCGGGCCGGGGTTGGACGTTTGTAATTTGAATATTTTCTATCCGGGTGCATAATTTCGAGTGAGTTTTACCGGTCCGTTAGCGACGATAATGCGGATAGGGCGACTCGGTTTTCCATTATAGATTCATAACACTTTGCAGAGTGGTATTCGGTGCAGTTTCCGTACGGAAGTTACCGAAAAGTTGTTTTGTTTTTCGTAGTACACCGTTTATATTTATGTAGCAAAGCAATAAAATAGAAACATAACGAAATGGAGGTTGTTCTAGGAACCTAAATTTAAGTTTTTTTATCGTTACTGTATTTGTTTTTCTACAATCTCATTTTTAGCTATTCAAATTTTAGTGGATAGATTTAAACAATTTTCCTTTTATTTTCTGACGCAAAAGTAACCTCAAACTTGTAGAAACTGAATGCTGCGTAGTAAACTAATTTGCAGTGGAGTGTAAAATGAGAAATAGGAACTTTTTAATTATTGTTGTGTCTTTTTACCCCATTTCATTCCACGGTCTCGCACTTGCTCATTACAGTCAGCTGATTTTTCAGAGAATGAATGTTGGTACAGGACAAAAGGCATTGTACCGTACCGTACCCCCAAGCATTCGCTTTTCCCGTCGAACGGAAAGAACCGAAAACTAGTTAATTTTCTCTATTCAAACTATTCCACTTTTGACTGCACTGTTCCGGTAGTTTCGGTTCGGTTGCGGAAAAAGTTTGTTGTGTTAAGAACGAGAGGAACCTCTTTTAATCGTTCTTCTCGGCCGGCAGTTAAAGTTTGCCTCGTGGTGGAAATGCGAGAAAAAAAAACCCGGATCCTCACAGTGAAGCAGAATGAATGGCGGTTTTATGGTTCTTTGGCTCAGATTATCGGCGATTCTTTATGTGATTATGCTTAAGTCCAGCGTGATTTTTTCTTCCTCCCTCTTGCGATTTATTGTGATACAACTTTGTCGGAAGGATGAAATCCGTGTCGTGAGAGGGCTTTTTTTCCCTTCCGTTCTTCAGCCTAGTTTTTCCTCGCAAGCCAAAAAAGCGGCTCGCTCGAACGACGAACATTTATACCGTAATTTTGCGGCCTAGCGTTGGGATTTTTTGTGCCATGTTGCGTTTGTTAGGCATGGGTTGGATCCTATGGATATTGTGTGTGTGTGTGTGTGTGTGTGTGTTTTCGTCGGAGTGCTTGTCCTTTCGGAGGTCGGATCAGACAACGGTGGGGATTAAATGTTTCTTAACTTCTTTTCCATCAAGCAGATAATGGAGGCGGTTTTGTGCTGCCGAAAAGTGCAATAATTAGTTTTAAGCCTGTGGCTTTAAGCAACATTAGCGAAAGAGGAGGGAAATGTTTTTTCGTACGCTTCAGGAAACGCCTAAGTGTCTTAT
>KE525006.1:0-41669 GCA_000441895.2 Anopheles sinensis
TTAGATATACTACTGTGTCCGAAAAGTAAGGTGACTTTGCGTTTTTTTTCTTAAATGATGTTTTTTATTAGGCCAAATGAAGGTCTTCACCTTTGAAGTAATCCCCTTCCGATGCAATGCATCTCTTCCACCTCTTCTCCCACTCCTCGAAGCAGGTGGAAAACGCGGATGCTGGGATGTCCTTTAGTTCCGCCGTCTCTGCGGCTTCTATCTCCTCTATAGTGTTAAAACGGTGTCTCCAAAGCGGCCGTTTTAGCTTGTTGAACAGCCAGAGTCGGCTGGTGCCAAATCTGGCGAATATAGCGGTTGCGGAACAATATGGGTCCAGTTGTTGCGAAAAACTTCCTCAAAATGATGGCCGCATGGAAGCGCGCATTATCGTGGTGCAAAAACCAACCCAAAACATCTTTCAAGATGGTGTTGACCAAGGCTTTGGAAATCCAAACACTTTCCGAAAGGTCTCGTGACGTCAACCGACGATTGTTGACCACCAAATCCTTGATTTGGAGGACGTGGGCTTCGTCCGTCGAGGTTGATGGTCTCCCCGGACGGTCCTCGTCTTCGACCTTCTCAAAGCCATTCTTGAAATCCCTGTACCATTTTTACACATTTTTCTTCTATATAGATTCTTCCCCGAAGGCTTTTTGTAACATTCGTAATGTTTCGGCAGCGTTTATTTCAATGCGCAAACAAAATTCGATACATGCGCGCAGCTCCACAAACTTGGACATAGTCAATATGGCCGAAAACACTTGGCGCAGCTCTGAAAAAAAATTGTCACTCCTAGCCGGGTTGACTTTGTGACTTGAAACTTGGCCGATTTGTCAAAAACATACATATTGACAAAAGAAAACTAAAAACAAGAGGCTTCTTTTGGTGCGCGAAATTTGACATCCAATGTCACCTTACTTTTCGGACACAGTAGTATATTTAGAATTTTAGAAAATAAAGAATTGATTTTACGATAAAAGAAACTAATTGAATTATCTTACGATAGCCCTTGTAGCATAATAGTTCCATTAGATAGTATTGCATGTGACTACAAAATAAAATAAGATTTTAGAGAAATTAAAACAGTTTTTTAAACCAAAACTTAATAAAATAAATTTTACACTCCATAAAAATTGAAATCAGCTTTTATCTCACAAATGTTACTTGGGAATGAGTTAGACGCTAACTGAAAATTGCTCTACAATTTTTTTAAATTGTCAACCTGAAAAATTACTCAACAACTGTGAAAGAAATGTCATTCCAACATCAAAAGTGCGCAACAAATATGAAGATTGAATAATTTCATATTAAAAGTAACTCCGACCGATCCCAACAAGACACTGCAGAAATGCGCATTATAAAGTGAGCTTATTAAGTGCTTCATTAAAGCTATCATGTTACATTTCACGATTTATGAAAAATCAACCCAATTCACGCTCTTCTATCACACTTGCTACCCTGGCCAGGGGCGTTCCACAGTTGTGTCCGTTCACATCGAACTGGAGGGGTCGGGTCGGACCGGGTTGAAAATCTCACGCCAAACGAGCTTGGACTCGGTAAGTAATTCGCGTAATCGCAATGAATTTGTCAATGTAGCTAACCAACCTTCAACCCACCGCCGGTGGAAATCTGTGGCACTCGGTCCGTTCTCTGCCCCTGCCGGCGTGACCACTACTCCCGCGCCCCCGCTCACCACAAGGGAGGCTTTAATTTAAATGTCATTTTTACCCATTTATGACAGTGTAACCACCGTCGAGCAGAATGGGTTGCGGAAAACGGTGCTGCCCGTCTGATAAGGTGAACCCGCCCGCTACAAAGTGGACCGCGCGGGGGTCAGAACGGGAGGGTCTTTAGGCCAGGTGTACGCCGCCCCAGATGCGGTCACAGGATGAATCGGCGAGCGAGTACGGGTCGGCGTTGCGTTGGAGCAAAGTCAGCCCGCTATCACGTGTTGACGATCGCAGGTGGAACAACGCCCGAGCTGCCTGTGAACCGACGTAATGCAGCACCTTCGACATCGTCGACCCGAAAGTTCAGCGGGTGGCTGGAAGGGCCCGGGGCTGGAACATAACCGATGACATGCGCGTACGCCCGTAGTTCCCGGCGTTCGTTCCCGCCAGATCGTGATTGTCCATTTATGGCCCGGGCCGGTTACGGGACCACGGGTTAACCGTTCGACACGGTCCAGCTTCAAGTCCGCCGCTGTTCGTCTCCGGCCAGTGTTGTACCTTTTTTAAAGTCATGCAACGGGCGCGTCTTGGCGCCCTCCTTCTAACGCTGCACTTACGACGCATTACGCATGGCCGTGCGACAAACGATCCGATACCGGCCACCGCTCACGACCGGTTCGCGCCCACTTCTTCGACACCCACTCGAGGGTCCATTCTGCGGTCCGAGGAGCTTCAGCGAGTGCGACAAACTCAACCTCCAAATGGCACTTGTCGTGCCGCCTGGATCCAGGACCGATCAGGCTCACCTAACCCCAGGGACTCGCCCTTCCGTCCTGGCGAGTGGCAAAAAGGCCATGTCCGCCGGTCGGTGTCTCTGCCGTTGGCGATAGAGCGTAATAAATTAGCCGCCGGAAAGCAGGGCTTTCGCTTTCCTTTTCGGGCCGGACCAACTCGACAGGGATTTCTTGAGCATGAGAAATGGCTTGAGGATAGAAGGATTACGTGGGTTCGGTGAAAAGGAAAACCGAGTGCGCCAAGGGAGTCGGTGAAATGTTACACCACAAATAAAGAACGAGCATCGAGTGCAGTTGCAAATCATGCAAGAAACAATCTGGCAAGAGGTGCAATTTCTTAGCACCCGTTAAGTGAAAACTTCCCTCCGTGCAGAAGACGAACGAAATTTATAGAGTTATCACATAAAAATAATTAATTTGTGCGCTAAAAGCTCCCTCCTCGCACAGCATTGATTTCCTTGGGCGACCATTGCGAATGCGGTTCATTAACTTCTGAATGCACGAAAAGATCGATGGCCGCCGGAATGGAAGCGCAGTAAATTATTTAACCAACATGGTTTTAAAGCAAGCACCAGTAAGCTGAGGGCAAAGCAAAACAAACTTACTGTAAACCACATGCTCAGCGAAGGATCCTTGTAAAGATGTTGAAAAATCATGTTCGTTTCCCGTCCTTCCACGGGGATGACGATGAGAAGAGGAAAAGGACGTGGAAAACCTCTTTCAACTCAACTTCTACACTTTTCCTAATCGCCCAGAGGTGCACTTGTTTCGTCGGGTTGATTTATACCCGAACGGGAGCATCCTCGAGTTCAGCCGAGTCAAGCTTGTTCCTGGGCGAAAAGCGAATGGAAGAAAGAGAACTGAGCGCCCAAAAAAAAATGAAACACCATCGTGTTCCTTAAAGAAAAGAACTTTCACTTCTCCTTTTCGAGGACGAAGTAAGTGGAAAAGCGGGAAATTGGTTTCCAAGGAAGCGTCTGCAGGTCCGCAGTATCCTAGCGTGAACCCGCTTTTCTTCCAACACTCTACATCGAACACGTCGGGAAAACACCAACCGGGAAAAAAGATGGTAATGTAGTGATGCATTGGTACAATTTATGATTCTAAAGAGGATTCTTTTGGGTAGAAAAAGAAACTAAAAAACACTTGAACAATTGCATTTCGTTTGTCAATGTAAGTTCGTTCGTTCGAAGTGCTTGGTTCCGTCACGAAAAAGGTCACGCTGTCTAACAGGCAAACAAAAATACTTGTTTCTTAAGATTGTTGTAACATAGTTTGTACAAATAAATTTCTAGTACGAACAATTTAAAATCAATCGTTTTAGTATGATTGTTTATATTTTTTTAAAGAAAACCTTTGAATATAGATTTGGCTCTTTAATACAAATCTCTTTTCGAATAGAGTATTTTCTCTTGATGCAGAAAGTATTGTTGAAGCTTTAACTTACTGTTATAAACCCCGCTACAGTACCATGGATTATGTCCGAATTATTAACTTGAAACAATTGAAAAGATTCCCAAAGCTTATCAATATTAAAATGGTTATTTCTACACAAAAACTACAGAATTTGTTGAAATGATGTTTTTTTATAATGGTGCTCGTACTAACTAAATCAAATTCAACAATAATCCACTTGTAAAATTAGTCCAATTAAATTATATAAGTTCTAAAATGCGATAAATACACAACACCTATTTCCAATCCGTTATCCAAAAAACATAGATAGGAAAAGCTTGATGAAACAACAGCAACCACAGCGAAAGCTTTCCTCCGGTAAGACGTATGTTATTTGGAGAACATGTAAAGTTCTTGGAATTTTTGGTTTTTTCTCGTCGTATTCCTCTACGTTACGCTAAAATACGACCTCCCTTTGAGCGTAGAACAGGTAAAAGTTTCTATCTGATGCATGTGCTATCGGGAAATGAGATTTTTCCCCAGTTAACTTTCGCCAACAGTTTTCCATGGCGTATCCTAGGGACGAAAGGTAAATGTTTTCAATACCTGCATCCACCAAAGCGTCCTTAGAAAAGAGATACCGGTAAGAGAATTCCCTTTTTCTCCATAATGAGTACCATTTTTCTCTCTCCCCCTTTTTCCATCCCAACACAACGAGCATCTTTTTTTAGTTTGTTTTCCACGTCTCGCTTCGTTTCGCCACATTGACGGTGTTAAGCATTATGCTCTGTACATACTTTTCGGAGCGAATATTTTCCTGTTTTCTTTCCCGTATCCTTTAGCTACCTTTACGTGCAGCTTCCCATGCGCGCATCCAGACGAGATCCCGGGCACTTTATTTTCGTCCGGGGAAAAAGTTAATCAAATTCCACTCGCTGGCCACTTCGCTGGTCGATGATTTAGAAGCGGTTTCCAGTAATTTTCCTCCAGACGGAATCCCACAAAAGCGAGAGCGAACCCGGTGGCCGGCGATGAGTTAGTGTTTTACTAATTGGATGACGTTAGATTCGCTTTGATTCGTTCGTCAGTTCGTTACGGAAGGTTAGGAAAATAAATTTGTAATACACTGGCAGTTCGTTTTCCCGTTGAGGCGGGATTTGGTGGGATGATCCATCACACACAACAGCTTAATCGCAATCATGCTGGGAGGGTCCGTCCTCGCTCGCCGAAAGAACGTGAAAAACGTGACCATTTGATGCTTTTGGTCGCGCTCGCTTTATCCAGACAAACAATTTGATGAGTCGGGTGAAAAATAAAAGAAAGCTAGTCCTTCCACGTCCTTCCTGTAGTGTTGGTGGCCAGTCAATGGACTAGTGTGTAATTTATTTTCCCACAACTTTCTCACTTCCAATAGCTCGGGAGTCGCCTGACGAGAAACTGATTGACGGCTTGGGTTGTGAATTGGGTTGAGTGGCGATCGAAAATCCACACTCCTGGAAAACGACCGTCCACACGACCCTCCGTCAGTGTAAGCTTCAATCACGACCGAAAGTTTGACGGATGGACAAAATGATGATGTTGCAGATGATACGAAATGTTATCCTCCAGCTCAGTCCTTCGGCTTCCGTTTTGCTCGCGCTACCCAATATGGCCAGTTACGGGTAACCCGGCATCGATAAATCAGTCAGTCGTGACCGGCAAGGATATCCGAAACAGGGTGGGCGTGGGATCCACCACACACGCATCAGTTCCTTTTGGAAAACCATGAACTCTACACACTTTCATACACTGATATCGGTGGCTGATGAAGTTGTAATGAAAAATAAAAAGAGCTGCTGGAGGCCGGAAGAAAGCTCGCCAAGTTAACCTCTCTCACACACATACACACACACACGCGCACGGTGGAACGTTCGGAAGCAGCCGAGACGAACTTTATGGCTACGCCGATTACGCTGACGATGGCGTCGGGACATTGTGTTGACTTGCACTTGCCTCTAGCGGGAGTTCCTTCACCCGTCCTCGACTCTTTCGGCTACCCTCGCTTTATCCACGCTTTTCACGTTGCGATAAAAATAAGGATGTCCCGCCCCGGAGCACCTTCTTCGGCGTCATCGACGGGTTTTTCCGATGGATACACGAAATTGCAACGGGGCCACTGAGTGATGATAAAAATTCGATTTCACGTTATGATGACGAGACGAGCAGTGTGTATCTTCCACCATTTTCACTGCACTCACTTTTGTCCGCTTTTGTAGCGTCTTCAAATGTTCACGTACACGTACGAGCTACTTTATGTTTCTCGGTTCCCGCAGCATACAAAGTTCGTGCACATTTTGAGCATCGTTTACTTGGATCGTAAATTTGGATGCATACTCATGGGGAAGTGTGGATTTTATTTAGTTACCCGTTCGAAACAAGTGGAACTACTACCGATCTGGGCAGACCTGATGGATTTTCGAATGTCCATCAATCAATCAATGAGACAAGGGTGGTTTTTTGGCTCATTTCGACAAGTGGGGATTTGTTGTATAGGGTGCTATTGATGACTGCCTTTCATAAAGTTACTAGATCCAAGTCATATAAAACGCAACAACACGTGGCATTGTTTATCCGTGTGCGAGAGAGTTATCCGAAATTGCCCATTAACTTGGTTCCTTTCTATATCAAACCACAACATCACAAAATATATTCACTGAATAATAACCGTATAGGCTTCCAACTTTATTGTTTGATCTGTTTTGCAAGTACCATTTTATTTAACCACAAAAACATTCTCAATTGTTTTCAGCCAGAAGAACTGTTAGAAGTGGAAGTTTGTACCGCTTTTTTCTAAAATACCGTAAAATGAAAAACAAGATGGTTTCCTTTTGATCTTTTGAGATAAATTTGAGATTTACGTTTGAAGAGACCCGTTAATACTTTTGATTGAACCCCTTTTATTATCAAAAACTCAACCATATCAGAATAAAAAAGAGAACATATTTCATTTCAATTTTTCCAAAAATGCTTCCTTCAGAGAAGAAGAAAAATGAATGATTTGGGTATTATCAAAATTCAACTGATATCAGTTGAAACGTTTTCCCTACCATTCTTTTATGTGTAACACAGTTATTATTCTCGTTCCGTATGTGTGTTACCCAACACTTATACTGGTTAATATTCATATCAATGTCCGATGTCCTGCCAGGGAACAAACTGATCGTAAAACCTATCCCAGAATTCAAACTTTTCCAGCTAAAGCTAAAGGACCACAAAATCCGTCCCCCGAGACGAGTTGTTTCTGCGTTTTGGAAAGGATAAAAGCTGGTAGTAAAATTTTAAAGTGGCACCATAAGGGCTTTCCACTCTCCGAAGTGAATGTAGTTTGTAGGGAAAGTTGTCCGGCTCGAAGCAGAACACGGAGAATGTTTGGATAAATTCACCGGATGTGCCCGGGGAAATGTTGCCGAGGAATCTGTAACGAACAAAAATCACTTCAAATCACCGTTTCCACAAACCACCAGTCCAGTTGTTTTTCCCTCGCATCGAGCGGAATGTCAATGCAGAGCTACGTCTGGAGGGATGGAAATGAGGCGCGCGGAAGGAAATCCGGCCCAGTGCCATGTCAACGGATTGTCGTAAAACCCAAGTGCCCGGTGGGCTAAATGACGCTGCAAAGCAATGGTCATTAAACCGCCAGAATGCCATCGATTCAGCAGCAACCTTGCACTCCTTTTCCCGCCTGTGCTTCAGAAAAAGGAAAATATTAGATACCCGCGGTTTCGGGGGATGGAAGTGGACGATTTCCCAATCTTCTAGTCGTCTATCCCAGCTTCGTTCTGCTTCGATTTCGTTCAACTATTTTTCCGTCCACTGTCTGGACACGCGATTGTCACCCACAATTTCCCGAATTTGGGTTCCATTTTGCTCCCTTTGGCATTTTGCTTCAGCTTGCACGCCTTTTCCACGCCGTCTGCACAATTGACGGTTGATGACGCCAAAATCAAGACCACGACAATGGCATTGGCACTGACACTCACCCATACCGTGCCCGGTCGACGCTGACGCTGACGATGGAAATGTCGCTGCCCAGACTTCTCGCACGAGGATCGGTCCCCGGGAAATCCCGGGAAAATGGTGTCAGCAACCGTAGGGGCTGAAGAAAATAAGGAAAAACGAACAACCCGACCGAACATGGAACATGAAACCCAAAACATTCGCCACTCAGACTCCGTTGTGCATTCTCCGGTCGATTCATTCTGGTCTCTGCAACGACGGTTATCCCCTTGGAAAAGCGGATACCCAACTACTTGCTCCCAATCGTGCTCCTGGTTTTGGTCCTGACGATTTTTCTTTTATTTTTGTTTTCCGTTCTTTCGGTCCCGATGCATTTTCTCTGGTTTTCCCGGGCGACGAATGCCACCACATTTTTTTGTTCACCACCGCCGAATGCCGTTTGCGGACGGAAATTTCTTCGCCTTCATCTTCGTCATTGTGGCCCAATTTTCGGTAGCAGTTTTCCCGCCACGGGTGCGCTCGGGGAGGGTCGGTTTACCACGGGCTGCCTGCCCCGTGGCACGGTAGTGGATCATAAAGTTTATTGCTTTCGTCTGCTTCTTGTCATTATTCTACTTCCAGCGCTAAATATCGTCTGGGCGGTCGCCTTTCCGAGCACGATGCAGTGCGATGTTTGAGCGAGTAATTTTCTTCTCAAAGGGCAGTTAACCTTTTTTTTGGTCGGAGAATTTCCATCCCTTTCCGCGCTGGCACGGTGAAATGCATATGATTTCGGATTTTGGCATAACTCTCCGTTCCCGTTCAGTCTTCAAATTGTGGTTCATCTTTCGCTGGAAAATATCCAATCCCAAGATTCTTTCCATCCCAAAAGGCGAACAATGATCGAAGGGAGATAATATTGATCTCGGATATTTGCCACCTCCATCCACCCAGGTTCATAATTTGCATAATGTCCTACGGCGAGGAACTTTCAGTTTTATTTTTCGTTTCGTCACCCATTAGGGGAACTATTTGCATTTCCCTTTTTTATCGTGGCACGTGAGGCAGCAAAGCGGGAATTTATGCTTCCTTCCAAACTGTTTGTCCCTTTTGCGAGGAAAACTTGTTTTTTGTTATCGTTCCCGGCGGGTTACGGGTTGAGACGAATTTTGCATGCGAGTTGCATTTCACCGACCGAAACCCCTGCGTGTCGAACATATTGTCCCAGAAGGAAGAAGCTGGCGACGACGAGCGGTTCGGAGGACATTTCCCACCATCGCATGCATGCGCATTTTCCGGTGCACCACCGAGTCAACCGGATGGTTCTGAATGAGTCTGGCCCCGGGACCAGACTGTCTGTGCCGTTGTGACCGAAGCCTCGGAGACGATCGTCCTCCTGACGGGCAGAAACATGACAGTGTGACACCCAACACTGCGCCAATGAGGGAGCAAAAAGAAACCGCCCAGAAAACAGGAGCCAGACGATGATTGCATGACAATTTTCAATTTCGCCCTTCCGTCCACGGGAAACCGCGGACGGACGATCCGGACGAGACTAGACTTTCACTATCTTTCCATCGACCTCGATCCGGCGGACCGCACTGAAGATGTCCTTCGGGGTCATGTGCATGGATTGACGTTTTCTTTGCCTTCTTCCTTTTCCCCTGGCGGTCGGAATCTGCTGCCGGCGGGGTTTTTCCCTCCATCTTTCGGGGTGGTTTTGTGTTGTTATCATGAGCACGGCGCATCAATTTTTCCTCCGGATGGTATCCTTTTATTTTCACCTTCTTTTTTTACTTGCCCCAAAGAGATCGAATCGGTTTCAGACAACGACGAGAGCAGCGCTTGATGCGCTTCACTGCAACGGAGGTAGTTTTTCCGCCATTTTATGACGTTCCCTCGTTTTCCACTCAAAGATACGTTTATTTTGTTTGTTTTTTAGACAACGGGCATCCGGGGAAAGGGAAGCCTGAGACACTGGAAAACAAGGCATTCTCAATCGGACGGTTACGGATTATGGGAAACGAAAGTGACACAAGTCGATCAATTTTCGTGCGTTATCATGTTACAACAGCGAAATAAAAACCACTTTTGCCATAAGAACCAAAGGTTTAAACGTAAAAAAGGATGCATCTAATTTATTTTATTTTGTAGGTTTACGAAACAAACTTTATTTCGGAAACTATATTCAAAACGGTTGTAAATTGGTTTTAAAACCTCAATAACGTTTTAAAATGAAATGTTGAACTCAAGTAACTGTTAAAAAACAGCAAACTCCGAGCACCAAAGGCTCTTTAAAATTTTCCAACATACGAAACACCATTTAATATGAAATTGGGTTGGCAAATAAATTCATATTTTGTGCTAAATAGTCATGTACTTTCTCTTATTTCAAGTCAGGATAATACTATTGAATACATATTTTACATTTTAAATCGCTTACGTTAAAACTTAATATGATTAGCTAAAACATTTTCTCATTGTTAGAATAATTCCAGGCTAATTTTCATTAAAACAAAATAATTTTTTCTACTATTACCTACCAGAATCAAACTGATTTAGTAGAACAAACCATTCAAAATAGTAATAATAAATACATTCTATAGGATATCGTTATTATTATGAATTTGGCGTCCCTTAACTGGCCATTCGTTGCGCAATGGTAACGTTTAACTTAATTTAGCCTCCTTCGGCGCGGCCCAAAACAAAACCATTCGTTCGGTAATCGAGAAACGGGTGTTTTTCCTCTCCATTCCCAACCTGCCACCGAGTAAACAAACAAATCCAAGCGAGGCAAAAAGTTGAAACGAGATTCCAATTACCATCAGGACAGGCAGGGCGAGCTTCACTATCACTCCCATCTCGCGGAGGCTCTCCCCCGAACGGGGCCACCCCCCGTGGATGAGAAAAATGAAGCAGAAATAAGTTCAACATCTCGATAGCAGTGACCCAGGCCGGCAGGCTTAACCTGCAACGCCCGGCGAAGTAGGGCAAAGTTGCCAAAGGTAAAAGGACACGTGACCTTTACAGGGCAACCGACGACGGATTGACAACGAACGGACGGAGTGGACCGGGTCTGCGCGCGCGCGCGAACACGATTTGCTAGAACTTTGTGTTGGATCTAAGCCCCCAGTTTACAGTGCTGCCATCTGGTGAAGTGCGTGCTGGAGTAGGTCGTGGAATCGGCCTAAACGCTAAATGGACACACGCGTGGTATTTAGAACGCACCCTTTCGCGAACGTTCGCGGAGTTCTACAATCACTTTTTTCCTCTTCCTCCGAAGGAGTTCGCTGCAAGTGATACGAATGCTGGTGACTGAAAGCGGTTAACAGCGTGTCGCATGGGAAGTCTAGTTCCAGTCGGTTAAACGTCCACCGTGCACAGCTCTAGAGGAGCACCATTTACATAACTGTGCGCAACTCCATGGGGTGAAAACTTCCTCTGATTTCAAGAGGGAGAGAGAAATAACATGGACCAAACATGCAACCCCCGCAGTGAACTACATCTAATGCCCTCCAGGTACGACAACCTCATTCGACACCGCAACTCCAACAAATCAATTCGAAATGCAACATGAATTCACCGGTCAGCAACTAAAGCAAACATCGACGAATTCCTCACAACGGCTTCCCAGGTGCAGGTCTTCCCAGGGATCACATATTTATGGAGGGAAACGAGGGTGAAATATGTAGAATTCCTGTTGCTCTCCCACACAGAACACGTTGGATCGGAAGAATTCATCTCGTCCACGCAATAAATCAGCTTGTGGAAGAGTGTGTGATCGGTACTTCTAACCAACTTCTCTAGGATAGTCCAAAGGACTTGGTAGGAAAGAAACATAACGTATCCACACACAGAGAGGCACCTACACTCGCACACCCATGTGCACGCGATCTGTCCGACTGCACACGCGATCAATTATGATTTTCCATTAAAATTTCATCTCCAGTCAGTTGCGGTTAATTTGTGCCAATTGACCGACCACCCTCTCGAGTTTGGCGGAATAAATCAGCGTTAACCCGACCGCGCGCTCGGTTTGTTGACGGAGACGAAACTTGATACGGTGTGCGGTCCAGTTAGCTGCTGTGTACCCGCGCAGTCCGACAAGCTACCAGCGCTCGTGTCAGCGAAAGAAGTTGGCAGCTAAGAACAGCGAGCTCTTTTGGGAAATTATATTCGGCCGCTGGCTAGTTCGAAGGTATGGAGAGCGGAAGCCGAGGAGATCATTATGCCAACGAGTTGGGTGAATGAGTTAATTGAATCGGATTAATTTCAGATGGATCACTTCGTCATACCACGATCGCCGAGTGTTTGTGGAGTTTGATATGTAAGTAATTACAGTAAGTAGTGAACGTGAGCTGTACCCATTCGTTTTCAACAATTCTGAATTAATTTAATCTATCTACCACTCGATCTTCAGTAGTTGAAGTTAATTGTAGAAAAATAGTAGTTGAAGAAAAAGATTGCAGACTTCCAGTTACATTGAACACTATAAAGCATTCATAATTCCTACCCTTTAAACTATTGTAAGGACCATCGCGAGGATCAACAATCAATAGTGAATAATATACAACACTTTCCCAACATAACAAAACTTACTTTGAGGTTGATGTCAATCGTTTCTTATTTCACAATATTACGCTTACTCAACTTCTACCAGCTGCTAGTTTTTGATCTTGATTGTCAACGGAAAGTTCTTGGCCCTTTAAATTCCCCGTCTGACAAATTGCCTCACGGAAAATGCAAATGCAAATTTCATACGCACCAGATGTCAGTGCAAAAGGTAAGCGTATGCATAAGGAACCATTTAGCACAGGATATCGTTCGCTCGATTAAATCATCGATACCGATCACGGTTAATCGATCCAGCGGCGAATCGACCGGCCCCGGTAACGCACTCCTTTTTTGACACGGCAGACCGGGGCCGAAGTCGACGTTTGAGGGGGCCTACCCCCCTAGGTTTATTAATTAATCGGAAATGACTCCATCGTCGACGTCGCGATCCCAAAAACCGGTCGATTGGTGCGAGCAACCTGTCCACCCGGGTCAGACCGGAGACTCAGACGTTGCGTTGTCGTCCTGCCCGCTCGTCGAAGTCTCTCTCACCGAAGCGTTGCGCCAGGTTGTGGGCTCAAATGGACAAGAATCCGGTTTTCGGACGGCAGCATCCGTCGCGTCGGCCCAAAGAAAGTCACCTTCTCGGGCGATAAAAGGGGGTAGTAGATCCGGTGGCGGAGATCACTCCGAGTGAGGGAGGAAGGGCAAAACTGCAACCGGGGTGCGGAGGAACAACGGGTAGGTGACGAAAAAGGGGGCGATGAAAATAAAAATATCCGCTCAGCCGGTTAGCCATGACCCAGTGGAGACCGTCTTGCTGGGTGGCGGTGGCTGCTGTCGGTTTAGGTGGTCGTTACCGTTGCTGAAGGGGAGTATTGGAGGGGAAGTGCAAAAGTTGCACGGATCTCACGAGACGAAGTCCCACGGACGACGCAGTGGGGCCTTTTCTCAACCCTTCTCTCCGCGGTTTGAACTTCCGAAAGTGCCAAATGTCACCGACGGTAGGAAGTTGGATCCCGGGGTTCAAACGAAAGAGAAAAGAAGGATTTCGTAACAGAGAAAGTATTTCGTATTCCAATAACAATGTCCCTTCCTTCTTTATACCTATTCATGGTAATTTGTGTAGATGACTAAGTCCTAGAGTGTATAAATATAAAAATGTATAAGACGACTTAAATGTGTTCTAAGAACTTTATCTTTTGATTTGTAATGGAATAAGTAACGTTCGTTTTCTTTTCCATGAATAATACTCACGAACCGCATCCATTTTATTAACTCCCAACAATTTACATTAACTCAACAGTTTGCATTAATCAGCTAGGTTGTCCAAAGGTTTAAAAATGAATGTATTTTCCAACTCATTCGAGTCCCCATGTTAAACCATAATTTATTTACAAAAAATTGTTAATAGCTTATCTTTCAAGATTTCAAGACAAGAAGGCTTGTTTCTACCATTTTTTCTTGTTTTGTTTTTGTTAAAGTTCTGACACACATAATGAAATTTGTTTAAGAAACCTGCAAATCCCACAATTTTTCGCTTGTTTGAGAAATGTTTTAAGTTTACAAAGTTTTAGTTAAAAAGGTTAAAAGTTAAAATTTCCAGCATTTTTAAAAGGTTTTATTGTGTAGTATTGGGTATTTGACCCCCTCTTGATAAAAATCCTGGTTAAAATTTATTCTTACGAAAATCTTTTACTAAATCCTAAAGAACAACCATATATTCTTGGTAAAAATATTCTCAACATCGTTAAATACATCGCAATCCTAAGCAACGGCAAAAAAAGAAAACCAAAACAAGTTCATGATCTCTTCTAAGCCACGAACTGTTCACAAGCCCTTCTTCATCCTTTTTCGAGGATACGTTGCCAATAACGCTGCAAATGCCACAACCGCAAGGCTTCATTTGCCCCTCGGCACAGACTCTCACCCATACCGCCTCGGGAAACTGGGCACTTGCGCAGAACAACCAACATGATGACATCATCCGACGGACCCCGAAAGGTGACCCCGCGGGAGACATAAACCGTTGACCCCAATTATTGCAAACACATTCCGACGGCGGAACCGGCACAACGTTAACGCCTCTCCGGGGCCTGAAAGCCCAGCTTGATTGAGGAATTTGAAAAGCCATTTCGCGCCCTTTTTGCATCCCCGCAGGTGGAGGGGGCGGGAAGGAAAGCGTGAGGCAAAAAGCATGTGGTGCGATGATGCGCAATCGACATGAAGGTATCGCAGGCTCTGGCGCTGGAGATTGTCACAAACTCCTTCCCATGGCGGTTGGCGATTGAATCGTCGTTGTTCAAAGAAATATTTCATTAGTTTCTGTTGTTTCTTGTGCCACCTCAAGACGGCGCCTCGGAGGAGAAGGGCCCATCCTGTGCCAATCTCGGTGCGGTTCTTTTAATTTAAAAATCCTGATTCCATATCGCCAATCGAATCGATTCATTTTACCATTCACATCAGTCAACCGTTGGGCAGATGATGATCTTCGCCATGTTTAACGATCACGCCCGAGTCCTTGTATGGTCGAAGTGTAATTTTCAAACAAAGTTCACCGAAAGACCCTCCAGGCCAACGCGAAATGCTGCGTGTGCACATTTTCGGTGGGTCTTTGAACCGAAGCAACTGGAGGACAACCGGCATCTCTTTCACACCCCTGGGAATCATAAAAAACCCCAACCCTCAGTTATGCAACCACAACCAATAGATGGGGGTAGAAGGAACGTGGCACGGGTGACATGGTCCAGTGCAAAAATCGCTAATGATCCCGGGCAAGATTTCGTGCTGCGAGTGGCAGAAAATTAGGCAACATTCCAATATTTCTCTCATCCGTTTGCGGGTTTTATTTTTCTCTCGGAACACGCGGTCCTCAAGCAACACCAAACCCCGAGCGCATAAAACGGGGCCAATTGTCAAAACAACGCACTTTCGTGCTGTGGTTCCTCGGTCGATCGATCACCGTGGATCATATTTCATCGCGTTTGGCGTCGTGCATGTTCCCGTTAGGCGAACTTTAGGAACTCCGGCAAAAAAATAAAATAATAATAATAACCGCCACCTCGAAGCAAGAGAACGCCCAAAATCAACACCAGCTCAACCAACATCCGTAAAAGGACACTGAAAAATTGCAAACCAAACAAATCGCACACGGCGTTTTCGGTTCCACGAGGCAAACACAACAACCCGACCCGAACAAGTTAGAGCTAAGGAAAAGGAACATCGACAATCGAAAAATGTCATGGTTAATTTTTCACTTTCCTCCCGCACACAAGCCTGTTTCCCTTTTTTTCCTGCCCTCTTTCCACCGGGTTTGACATATGTGGCACAGCTTCGCGTGGAGAGAAGCCTACATGTGGCTCGAGCCTTTGGTTTAAGGTTTGGCACTTTCGATTTCTTTCCCTTCTTCCGCTAATAGAGAGGGAGAGTGATAGATCACGCGAAAAAGGCCAATATATGATCGTTACATCGGGAAAGACAAGTAATGGGACAGAAACAAATCGTTCCAAAACAAATCGGAGACTCTCTAACGCTTTTTATTTTTTTGAGGAAAGAAACAACCCCGTCCCAATCATTATTATACGGTACGAAAACGGAAACGATCGCGTGCGGTGACAAAGTGGAAGCAAAACAGACGACAAGATGAGATTATCAGAAAAGAGCCTGTCAATGTGGTTCTACACAAGCTGCAGCACGAGACAAGTTTTTTTTCGTGACACACATTTTCCAAAATACACCAAACGAACCTTACACAAAGTGTATTAAACGCTTCCTTTCCGGCCTTTCGTCTTTTCGCCTTCATCTTGCGTCAACATTCCCCACGGCGTGCAGAAAGCTGAAGCATCCGTCGACATTGATTTGGGAAAGAGAAAAACTCGCTTACATAACATGTTCCGAGATGAACGCGAACTCTTGACCGATTGTTCGATTGCTAAAAGAAAAAAAAGAAACCGTCTCAGTTCGCACGAACCCACGGAAGCCACGGAAAAGGCCGACCCATTTTGCCGTGGCGTTGGTAATCGGGTGGTAATTTTTGACCGGCCACCGTATTTCGGCAAGATCGAGCTGACGTTCCAATTAACGTGCGAACGGCTGAAGCCAACCGACGACGTTGGGAGTAATTTCATGAAGTTTGTCTTTCGAAATACACCAAATTTTGTAAATCATTGACATTTTGCTCCATGATGGAAGGATTCGGCTAAAATTGGATAAAAGGAAACTAATTGCTCAGTGCACTTTAATGATCACTAAATATGCCTACAAAAGACAACTTTAATGAACACTAAATATAACGCAACGCATAAGTGTTTTACATGCTTTTTCCTTTTAATTAAGATCGATTTGTAAAGGCATTTAAAAAAAATGCAAAAAAGAGTAATCAAAATCCGAAGATTGAAGCTTATAACATAACTTATTTCAACATTTAACTATTATGCAGATGTTTCCAAAACTCATTGGAATATTTAATTGCTTGTACAAGATGATCGCAACAATTCTATAACATATTCGCATTTTAAATCCAGAAATTTTCCCAGTAACAACCTTCAAATGCATCGCAAACATTAAACCTGTCCCTCCCAAAGATTCCGTTACGGTCAACAGGAAGCGAACGATGACCCGGCGGCCAGTGTCATCTGTCAACTAGTGAAAAGAAGGTTCGAAGACAAGAACAGGGAAGGAAGTGGCGCTTGGAATACAAACGGGCGTTTCCGATTTCGTAACGGACACGTAGGTTTACGTTTTATTCCGCCTGGACGATCTACATCGGGGCCTTGACTGTAAAAGGACACTCGAGGAATTCGGGACCATCGACGAACTTAAAAGAGACATCGACGAATATACCAATTCCAAAATCAGAATGTTTTGTCCATTCGTATGCTTGTTAAATCCGTGAAAAAGAAACATTAAAATTAAAAAGAATAATTAAATGTCTCCTTAATGGCGGTAGCATAAATGCGCACACAACTTAAGACCGTCTTAAGACAACCGCATATGAAAGAAGATCCAAGTCAAACCCAGCAATAAATGGGTTCACAAAACAAAGATGGACGCAATCGGATGCGGAAATAACAAAAAAACATATTCTATACAACACGGACACTTACCGTTGTGCGTCGCGAGTCACCCAAGCCAACGGTCGAAAGAAAAAGAATCCTCCAACAGGAACAAACCTGCTGCATCGGAACATTTGCAAAAGTGCGCGGCCACTGCCCTTGGCCGCTTAAATTCGATCGCCCACCGGTCTGGGAAGGCGGCCAGTTCCGTTTGCCGGTGCATTAAGGAAGCGCACAACAGTAAAGCGCACGGAAAAAGCAAGCGGTTCAGCAAAGTCCCACTGAAATTGGACCGCCCCAAACCCGATCCGATCGGGTGGGACGCTTGTGGGACAAAACAAGGAACTAGTAGCGTGGTGTTGACGGCGTAGTTACTCAAAAAAAATCAAATGACTAATGGCGATTTAACCCGCAATGAAGCGGAGACGACCCAAATGTGAATTCTATCACCCCTAAGATGGGGAAACGGCGACGCAAGGAAGCCGGCGGCAAGGGTGGCCCAGGAAAATGCGCACCACCATTCACCATTCGGTGCACCAAATCGTGGCTTCCTGCAAGAATTTTGCTGTGTCGAGTTTGACGTATTGGTAACGTTTTATGTTGCACATGATTGTATCCATCGAGCATGATTGTTTTTACTTTTTAGTAACTTGTAGGTTTATTTATTGATGAGAAACGAGGGTTGCTCATCATTTTTGTGGTCAGGAAAGAGCAGAGTATATTGCGAATCGTAAATATCGCACAACACACCAAAATGATATAAAATAATTTTAGTGATGGCTTTACAGAAATGCGCATCAAACAGCTAAGATTGATAAAAAGCTACTGCACCCTGTTTGAAATCTACCTTTTTCGGCCCACGGATCATCTAAGGCAAGTGCCAAAAAAAGGTTTTAAATCTTTATCTAAAAATATGAAAAATATTTCAAAACTATTTTCATAATACTGAACAACAATTGAAATACGCGATATGGATATGCATTCTTAAATGATGCCAACAATCCCACAAAATATGAAATCCTTTGAAATGAATGCCTACATCTTTAACGATGATTCCATCCAAAATTCTATTCTATAAGTTATTAAATAATGATGCCGATGTGCTTGCCAATCACTTAAATAATTTACCGATACACAAAACAGTCGAAGTCGAACAGCACTAGGCAAAGCTTTTTTTGTAAATACCTCTCGTTTCGTACCATTTCGGTTAAAAAGATTTCTAAGATGGTTCAGTAAATGGATGAAAAATCCATTTAGACTAACTTAAAATGTATATATGAAAAAGTACTCACGTCGTTTTGTGAAATTATCAAAATTTTGTCAAACAGGGAGGAAACCACATTCGTTCTATTCGCATTGTTCTGTTGGTTTTGAGTATTTTTGGTTTAAAAAAGAACTTTGTTCGATTAAAAAAGGAATGAACATTTGAAGCAAAAGAAAGTGCTTTCCTCCTGTTTGACGGCGTTACTCCTGGGGTGCAGGAGTATTTTCTTTCCGTAACTTCATTAAAGGACCAAACGATTCTTACCTTTTATGACGATATCGGGCGGCTTATTGGCCCTTCCGCCATTACTGCTACTACTGCTACTGCTGTTGTTGTTGCTGCTGCTGCTGTGGGGATGGTGGTGATTGTTGTTGCTGTTGTTGGATGACACTCCGAGTGCCTCCAAGCTGGTAACGCCATTCAGATTGCCATGTTGGTGGTGGAGCTGATGCTGCTGCTGCTGCTGCTGTTGGTGTTGCTGCTGATGGAGCTGCTGTTGTTGCTGCTGCTGCTGTTGATGGTGGTTCTGCAGGAGCTTTTCGGCGAGCAGCGAATTGTTAAAGCGGTTCTGCTGCAGCAAACCCTGGGCTTGTGCGAGTAGTAACTGTTCTTGCAGCTGCTGGGTGGTGAGACCGCTCGAGCCCAGCAGCTGATCGTTTCCACCCGAGCAGAGCCGGTTGAGACTTCCGTCGGACTCGTTTGGGTCAGCGGAGAGGGCACTGAGTTGGGCGGCGGCGGCAGCGGACGAGAGGAACTGATTGCAGCTCTGGAGGAAGAGTTGACCGCTCGTTTCTTCGTCCAGCTGCAGATCGTTGTTGTTTTCCTCCTGTGAACATGGCAACGAAAAAAGGGCACGATCATCAACAATTCTTCAAGGAGAAATCGCTTGCGTTGCAAACATACGACTTTGATTTCGGTGGGTGGAAAGTCTTGGAAAAACTGTTCCAGCTCAAACGAGTTTTCCGTCAGCTGCCGCAGCAGCTCATCCGAGTCATTGTCCAGCTGGTCGTCGAGCGTGTTCAGATCACAGCCACCGTTTGCCAGTTCCGCCGTTTGGCTTGCCGTTTGATTACTCTCCTGTGCGAGGACGAGAAAAGGGTGGAAAAACCTCATTCGTAAAACTAAAACAAACTTATTTTATCGGTTCAATGATCGCTACACGTACCGTTTGCAGACATGCCTGCAGATCCACCATCCGTCCATCGTTGTCCGGGGACCACAGCAGCTCATCGTCGATAAATGGCATTGCCACGATGGCAGAGCCACCCCGCAGACTCGCTAACGCCAGCGTTGAATCTGCGGTGCAACCGATACGAACGATCACTACTTAAACTATCACTTTACTTCACTTTACCACGTTCAAACCGGGCATTCACTAATAACCACCGTTGATCTATGTAGCAACTTTTTTGAATTTCAAACACATAGGCACACCTTTGCTTAAGCCACCTTTTCTTAACCGGGAAGCTCACCTTCGTTGCAACTATCTTCTAGTAAAGGCACGACCCGAACTGTGCTTTCAATTCAAGACACGAACCGTTACGTGCTTTATTTGAACCGGTTCAGTTACGAACAAACGGTTCTGATTATCAATGAACCGGTTCTACCGGTTCAAAGCTTTTGCTTCTTTATCGCTTTTTTGTGAGGGAATTTTCAAAAAAATAGAAAACTTGATTTCAATATCATTTCACAAAACTACCATTCTTAAGGATTCTAGGTTGCAGGTTAACGTATTACCTTGTATTTTGATACTCATTTAGCGCGGACATGTAGCACAGGATGTCATCGCCAGACGAATAACTTTTTAAAACATTCTACGAAAATATAGTTTATCACAGTTTGATCTAATTGACTGGTTACATCTGCGTGGTTAGCGTATGCTGGTGCTACCATGCGGTACTTGGTGCTCGTTACTAAACACGATGGGTCGTTTATGTTGACCCTTTTGTTTCGTTTCAACACTTGCCGTGTCGTCCACAGCAGATTTTGTTGGTGGTGATCTCGCAAAAGTACCATCTATAATCGTCGAAACACTGTTGGCAAGATTGGGATCAAATGAATGCTCGAAGTACATTTTCTGGTCTCGTACTTGTTTTTGCAAGCCACGTAAGGGATCAATGATAGGCCGTTAGTGTATGTTCGGAGTATATTCCTGTGGAAGAGAAAAAATAAGAAAATTTATTAGAACAACGGTTTATAATTCGGTCAAATTATTTTTGGAACGTAATCCACTCGTCTGAACTCAGCATTACTGACATAAACTCGTTAGCGCTCAACACTAACGAGCAATAGTAAAACACACGAAACATCCGTTAATGAGATTCAAAGCTATACAGAGTACGTCTCCAAGACGTTCAAGGTGCAACATAGTACGGCAATCGAATGCGTTAGAAACAATTCAATTAGTCGCATTCTTCTGCGAGCCCTTTTCCTGCGGGAAAATGTCAATGTAACTTTCACTTTCTACTCGTCTCTGTCAGATCATTGGCATTGAAATCGATAGCCGCCATCGCATGCACGACTGTAATCTAATAATAGCGACGCGTTGAAAGAACTCTGCGCACAACCCTTCCCCAATCTTGTGAGGCAAGTTAATTACATCATTACTTTTCCGCCTGACGAATGGTGCGCGCAAAACCGCGACATTAATTAGATTACTCGTAACGGTCTTGTAACACGTGATTCAAACTAACGTTACCTTGGCTATACACACCTTGGTTGAGCGAACCGGTTCAAAATTTAAACGGTTTGTCAAATTTTGACATGTTGTTGTTTGTTGTTTGTTTACACTTTTTTAAGCTCAGTAATTTCGCGATTGCAATTTGCTACGAATAAAACACTAGTTAAAACAATATTTTAAAGTTGTATTATGAGTGAAAATGATTCCGATGGGGAAATCCATTCCAGCTCGGACAGTTCCTCCGAACTCGACGTCAGTGGCACGCGTTTCAATCCCCTAAAAGCACTCTATTCAACCAAAACAAAAGTGCCGGTCGCAAAAGCGAAGCTGCACGACAACGTTCTGTCTTTGGAATCGAGGCAAAACATTCTTGGAGGTTTTGATCAGCCATACGACGAGCAACGGATCAAGCAGATACGAGCTGCCAACACATTGAGGAAAAAGCTTCCGGAACCTAGCGGGCAACCGACAAGACGATTTGCACCAGAGCAGGGTAAGCAGTTCTTGCTTATAATAGATGAAGAAAAGTTCTTAAAACTCGTGAACCTCTTCCTTTTCAGGACTTGTTCAAGTTCAAAAACCGTACCGCCTCCAGAGAAATATATTCCTCCGTCTGGAAAAAGGCTACGAGGGTCCCTTAGCAAAGCTACAGGAATGGATGAACAAGCGGACACGCGTACGCATCTATACCCGCAAACAAAAAGGTGTTCGAGGGCATATTTCGGGAATTGTAGAAATCTTCGACCACCACTGGAACATGGCCGTTAGTGACGTATCGGAAACATGGCGTCGGCGAAAGTATCGATATTCCGAGAACAATCTGGCACCGGAAGCTATCGGGCCACTGAAGGACTGTACCGAACGGCTGCGGAGGCTTGGTATAGTGCTGCCCCCGAGTAAGGCACGTTGTGATGGTAAAAAGTATGTGATATGTACCCGCAAGGTACCGCAACTCCTGATCCTCGGCGAACAGGTGGTACTGGTCACTCCAGAACCACCCGAACCGGAGAAGAGCGATAGCGTTGAGTTGAAACAATAAATCGATCTGTACAAAACGATAACCCATACCGTTTGACTTCTTCTCCGTACCGGGAGCATAAGAATCACTTTCACCAGTATCCGACCCCCGCGGACATCCGGAACCGGGTCCGCCATGATCTCACTGTCAATGACTCTTGGCGGCAGTGCCGTGGCGAAGCCGCAAGACCGGAAAGTCTATTACCCTCGCCTGCGTCAACGACGACGTTAATCTATCGTACATTTCCCAGTTATGTTTTGCCTCCCTAGCCCAACGCTCTCTCCGCGCCCCCGGAGCGATCCGGACCGTTTTTGCGCGAATAGTGCGAAAAGATAAAAGCAAGATAGAAGGAGAGAAAGTTGAAATCTTTTCACTTTTAACATTACGGTCAGCTCTACGGTGGTTCTGTTTCGCTCCTCTACCGAGCCGGTGCGCTTCCACTTCTCGCACGAAAGAGAAAGAAAGAAAGCTACCACTTCCCTCCAGCGGCCTCGTAATGCATGTTGCAATCCTCCGAACCAGGTGCATTGGCTTCCTCTAACGCGAAGATGGTATACGATTACATCTGGTGGAGGTCGGTGGACGCCACTATGATAACTACTGGACGGTAGAAAACCAGTGTTTTCCCCTCCCTTCCCATGCCACGGAGTGTTTCCGTCATTTAAGACACCATCTGATGGTTGGTAACCTTTTTGGAATTTCTTTTTATCGGTTTGTCTGCGAAACCAGTATTTGAAGCTATTTTTGGCATTCGAGCGGAATGGGAGTTTCCTGACATGCTTGCAGCAAAGGTCACGGTTTACAACACTTTACCGAATGGTTGACTGGGAGTTTGCGGATCCATTTGCATAATGGTAAAGGTCATGAAGCAACAGATGTGGATAGGTCGTTTCTGATTAAATAGTCTTTACTGAACAACGTTATTTAAAATACAATATTCCAACTGAAGGTAATCAGCCATACCCCACCCCGCCTACGTCGATCAAAATTTAAAATTCAAAATAACGAATAAAATGTTAATGTAGTGATTTTTTTGTGAGAAAGTTGAAAATTATTCGTTTTATCTTCAAGTTGATTTTTTCTAAAGTCTTAATGATATTTTAAGATTCTCTGAATCATGATAAAATGTTAACATTAATTTGAAAAACAATTGAATGCATCAAAGTTATAGCAATGTTAATGGCTCGCTAATTGTAATTAGTAACATGTAACATCTTATTTTATTATTAATAAGGATTACCTAATACTTTCAACATTACTTAACCTCATATTCAGTTGAATAAATAAATATGCTTGAAACAAAATATTTGACTGAATTGTCACACTGCGTAAAAAAGGAAAAACTTTTCATTTCACTGAAAATTGTCCAACAGTGTTTGGTTCATTGTCCCGCGCATTTCCCGCTATGCTGCAACAGCATTTAGATTTTCCAACTGCCGTAATGTGGTGGCGTTTTGTGATTTCCCGTTAGCGTACAACGCGCTGTTTTTCCATGCCCCCCGTGTGACCGTTTGCTGCCATTCACTTATGCACAGGTATGTCTATTGGCACATCCTCAAACGGTGTTGAGGGAACCGGTGCACGCGTGGAAAGTGCAACTGCAGGTGCAACCGTCCGAGACGATGATGATGCCGTTGCGTGCGGTGCATCATTTACGCGCCAATCGTGTTCGGATATGGCGGCATGTCGCTGCCGGAAGCCCGCGGTAAGGGAGCGATGCATCCCACACGCACCACACACCCTGACCACCCTCTCCGGTGGCGGCGAAAAGGTCATTTTTCTCTTTCGCTTTCGCCGGTTTTGTTTTGATCACGATCTTCTGCGTCGACGTGCTTCCACACCAAACCCCCCGCCCTGTTGGCCACATTTTACGATGCTCCAAGACGATGACGATGTTTTGTTGGGGTGGGAATGTGTTCCCCATCCCTTCCTTTGCCGAGGTTCAACGGAGTGCAATAAACTGCTGTCCCACTGGGAGCGTGTCATCGTTTTGCGGGCATCGTCGCGGAAATGGCATGAACGGATGTGACGCGAGAGGATGATCGTGTAGGATGAGGAACAAAAAAAAACAAGCGCGACCCATACAACAACGGCAGCATAGATAATAGGATAAAAGGCGCTCGCGGTGCGCCTTGGAAAAGAAAAGACGGTCGTTTGTTGCACTGGAAGACACGGTCCAAGATAAGCGCGAGACAGCATCGGCGCTGCAGATTCGCATCTTTTCTTAGGGTGGTGGATGGAAGAAAGTGGAAAGCGAACGGAGCGGAGGGGCATTAGAAAGCGCTATGCGGAGCCGGTCGACAGCCGAACCGCTTGATTGTGGACAATTTCTGCATTGAGTGAGTGCAAAGAGAGGCCAAGTGAAAAGTGCAGCATAGGGCAATGACTTCAGGACGCAGTTGCATCAGTCGGATCGAATGGAAAATGAAGTGTAACTTCCTGTACGGGAAAGGCAACTCCGTGCGGCAAAGATATGATCATTTTCATTCGCCTAACGTAACTTTCGATGTGATGAATACATTGTTTCGGTTATGAGCAGCAATGATTGACACGTTTCATCGACGTTTTTGCTGGTACACAGATGTTTTCTCCCGTTAGTAAGTCGTCCTAAGAGTATGTAAAATTACAAATCTTCGAAACAAAGCAAAATATTTATGGTTTTGTTTCAAGCTTAAAAAGTTGAGGAATTCAATCGGGTCAACATCGATTATTGCCGAGGAATTACCAGAATCCAAAGCGTTCAGATAAGGAGTACAATATATAACAGTATTAATTTTGTTAACATTTTCTTTTACTTTTCAATGCCCAACGATCAATAATTAATGACACATGATGGCATTGAAGTGTGTATGGCAACTATTAATCCGACCTGAGAGAAAAAGAGAGGGACTATAAATTGAAAAAATGAGGGATTGTTCTGAAAGAAAAAATAAGGATACAAGTTTGGTTTCCCAAGATATTCTATATGGTTCCTTCAATTTTACTCATCGTTATGGGTGTCGTGTATGTCTTAATATTACCATTTCTAAAATAGATAGAACCCAGCGTACAATGATGCTCTATATTGGTTCGCATAATACGTCGTTGGTTGAAGCAAACATTCAACATCTTTTCTTCAGCAGCGAAGCAGCACGACTTTCACTCTTCGCCTGCGTTCGCGAGGCCGCTCCTTCGTGCCGTGCACACGAGCGATAAATTGAAATAAATGAAATAATTATCAACCGAGTGCACATTCTCTAGCCCGCGAGTAAACACTCCCATCTCGGGGTATCTTCCCGTGCGAACTGCATCCAACGTCATCCATACATGAACCAGCCAGCCGGACAACCGTTGATGTAATCCGCAGCAAAATGGTTAACATTCCTGTCATTCGTTGCGGTCCTTTCGATTTCCAGATCGCGCCATCGATCGCACCACGTCTACTAACCACACGCCTCAATAAGGCGGTGCAAAACTCGATCAGTCCGGAAGCCGGGAGCGAAACTCCAACGAGACGGAAGCGAAAGAAGGAGCGAAACGGAGCCAGTCTGGGCCGTTAGATTTTCCCGGCCAGCGGCTCCAGCCATCCGGGGCTGCGCCTTCGAGATGCCAGTGAACCTCCCCGAGAGGGTGTAAAGCCTTACGACAATGTTACCGGTTAATTACTTCGTTGGTGCCTTTTTCTTAATTCGATCGATTAGTATTCTAATCGACCCATCGACCCTCGAAGCCCGGCCTGCCCGGTTGATTTATGCAGAAACCGATCGCCATGGACACCGAGAGGGAGTCGCTTATCTAAAGTGGTTCTCGTCTCGTCGGCATCGTGGAGTGTTGTTTGTGTCGGGTTGTCATCTCCCCCGTTACACACTGGGACGCGTGTGTCAGTCTTCCAAGTTATGCAAATGGTTTTCTACGGATGTATCTCTTTTTACCCGACCCGTATGCCACACGTTGACCCCGTACGCTTATGACAGGCCGTTTGTCACGGTGAGAATCGCTATCCGGACTAACCCCTCGAAGGGAGAACCTTATTCTGCTCCATAAATTCCCACCGTAAACTGTCAAATCGCAACGAAACTCGCAACTCCTCCACGCGACGTACGTCCATCGATGGAACACCTTCGAAAATGACCAACCATTCGTTTTTGAGCCACACACGAACTCGACGCGTCGTACACGCTCGCTGAATCGCCGTGACATTGGACCTTGAATGGTTGGGTCCGCCAGAGGAGTGGAAGGGGACATGCCTGCGGGGTGAGGCATTTTTCGCGCCCATAGTTTGTTTCCACCGAAACGGGGAGGGGTGTTGGTAAACCTGTTGTCGGCCAGGGCTCGCTAGGCGATCGATCTACGACGGAACGTTTTCCGCATTCGTGTGTCCAACTCGTTTGATGATGTTTTGGAAGGAGAACCGTTTGATACCATCATCATAATCATCGTACTTTAATTCCTTTGCAGATATACCTGTCCTAATAATGTTCCTATTTTATTATTAATTTTAAAGCTAGTACTAACTGGATTACTAACCCGTTCTTGTCACGGTGAGTTATGGGTTTTTGGTTTTCTAACACAAGACCTGACGTCACGCTGGAAGCCATACTTTGTAGCTTCTAGTAAGACGTAATTCGAGACACTTGTTGTTTAAAAATGGTTCATGTTTTCTCCTTCATTGGATTGTTTAACTCAATCCAGAATAATAAAAAAACGAGAAGTTCCCACAACTTGTTGAACTTGAAAACACGAGTTTTATAGTAATTTTATGGAGGTTGCTAAACCTTAAAAAAAGAATCGACACCCTTTGATTCTTGTTTCGGTTTTTTTCTTTTTGTTTTAGGTTGGTATCCAATTGAAGAATAACACAGGAAAGAAGAAGAAAAAAACGAACGTTCAAAATGGCTCCAAATTTGGACCGAAAACTACCCTCCAAAAAAAAAGCCAAACAACCCTGTGATTTGCGTGACCTCTCTTCCTCTGTCTTTCTCACTCTCTCCTTTTGCTTCTTTGCTTTTCCTTTCGCTCCTTCTCAAGACACTCGGTTGCACACCTTCCTCCATCCGTCTCCTCCTTCCCATCATTCGATGGTGGTGCAGTTTTACTACTACGCCACCGAAAGCGACCGACTCGGCTAGGACGGGTTTGGCCATCAGCGAGGTTTGAGCGGCGGTGAGCAGCTCAAATTTTCAAGATCAAACCCCCCTCGGGCCGACGAAACTTTCGTAAGGTCAACCACTACCCAGCCCGGGCGAGCGGGGTGCAGGGGAACGAAGGTGAAGCTCACCCCTAAAGCTTTGCCAAACGCGACGATCGTGTGTAGACCACCACCATCACCACCAGTGTGAGATCGAGTTCTCCATTCGAGGGGGGTTGGTTGAGGGGAGGAGTGGGGATGGCGGGAAGGGTGCGAGGTGAAGCTATTCACGCGAGACGTAGTAGACACACTGCAACCTCTTACCGGTACACCATCCCACCATCCCATTGGCATTACCTCCTCCATCATTATCATCATCATCATCCACCACCATCACGGTTCTACTCACGGTCAACCTCAAGGGGGAACCTTGATCGTGACGAATAACATGTTCACCGCACCCCGCCGTACCGTCACACCCCCTCCTCCACATCCAAGCCGATCGACCGACCGACCGACCGATCGCTTCCAACCGACACGCTGCCAAAGGTTTTAGTGGCGCACTTCAGGGCGCGATGGGGGCGCCCCGTACTCGAAATGGTGAAGCTGCGAGGTGAGTGAGGTTCGACGGTGACGAAAAGCTTCCATTCGCTTACTCGCTCACGCCGACGCCGATCTCGTGACGATCGCGTCTTGGTCGCTTTTCGAGCCGATGACGTCATGTTCGGGGTGAGATTTTGGCAACAGCCACCAACCCCCCGGTTCAAGTTTTTTCGACCCCATCCATCGATCTCACTCCCAGTGTTTATTCCTCTCGCACGCTGGAGGCACAGACATGGCGCGGCCTTGCAATTGCCGTGGGCAGTCGCGATCGCGGAGACACAACGATCGATTGCAACCGTCATCGTCGTCGTCGTCGTCGTAATCGCTGCCATCGGTTAATATTTCCCTCTAGTTTGATTTGTGATGGATTCGCTTCCACCCAGGGTAAACGCGACACTAGCGTAAGGCCAGATCCGAAGGGTAAAAGGGGTAGAATCGTAGCGTCGCGATCGATCGCGAAAACGATTGCACGAAATTTGGCAACCATTAGACCCTCGAGCGATGGTGGGAAAATTAATATTTATGGTAGGACGTTACTCAGGAACATATTTTAAAATAGTGATGACAACATTTGATGTTTAGAATCGTGGGAAATTACTTGTTTGTAATGTTTCGTTTCTATCGAACGAGATTAGTGTTGTGAATATTTTATTCACAATTTTATTTTATTTTATTTTTAGTTGCGAATATTTTATAACCGAATTATTGGTTTCCTTCTAACACTTATTGTCACTCTAAAAAATGGATTAAACACTGGCTGAGCACGTCCGTGAAATGTTGCCTCCGAAGCAAAAGTTTTCGAGAAGGATCATAACCGATAAAAGGAACCTAAATTTGCTTGTAAGCCAATTATGTTTCTAAGTGAATTTTAGATATTAACTTTACAAAATCAAACGTAATTTTTAATGAGAGAATATCCCGGCCTCAGAGTTAAGCCAAGAAAAAATTAGTTTGAAACAACACCCTTTTATCGACAACTGGTTAGAATCAATCAGAACAACTAACTTAGTTAATCTAACAAATAAAAACATCTGGTTTATGGTCACAAAATGATGCTTTATATGTTGTGAGACGAAAATGGATGCATTTGAATCAATATGGTTTAAATTGATTCAATTTAATATAAAATATCTTAACTGCCAAAACTTTTTACTGATATTAAAAATTATGAAATGGAGTCATAATCATGAAATCAACAAAACCTTGTTTCCATCGTTTTCCCACGACATCCTGATTTGCAAATCAAGCATGCTAATGATTCAAATTGAATACTAACAAAATATTAAACATAAACCAACAAAGTAGAAGTGTGAAGTTTACGGAAAGGGAAGGAACTGCTTCTTTTCCATTCACCCACCACGGTTGAGATAATTATCCGCCTCTCAATGGCGCAACGCACAGAACATTGCTTTCGGAACATTGGAGAAGGGAGAAACTGCTCAAGATAATTTTGCGTACACCGGGGCTAATAACAGCGCCCCGTAATGTTCGATAAATGATTCGACGGTGTGGCCTGCAATCAAAACCGGCACACAGAGTTGATCTCGCCAATCATTTCATTTAACGAATCCTTTAACTCGTGCGATTCAGATCCTTCACGTGGTGTAATGGGTTTCGATGGCTGATGGGGTGTTCTAATGCATTGTTCGTTGGTTTTACGGTGTTAATTGGAAGTGATGTGGTGTGGCTCAAGGATGTTGAACGGTGATTTACGGAAGAGCTAGACCGGTCGTCATCAAAGCCCAGCTACCGTTAACCAAGACGACTGATAACCGATTACAGTAGCCGTATAACTCCGTCCCCAGTTCCGCATCAACTCCTCCGTAGTCACTTTCCCTAAAACGATTGCGTGCAGTTTATGGTGGCCGACTCCAAAAGTGGGCTTCCTGGGTGTGTAGCTGCTAGCGAGCGGATGTCAATCATTTTACAAGGGCCCATAAAAAAGCACATGACAATCTCCGGCTCCAACCCCGCACTCGAAACTGGTTTTGGAATGTTCTTTCCGTGTAAGATGTTTGGTTTATTTCGTCTTGGCCTTCTGCATTCGGTTTCACCAGTTTTGCTGTTCCGGCTAAAACTGTGCCACGTAGCTATTTAATGTTTGCATCGATTTGAGTGACTCGGACAAACACAGCATTCTAACCTTTGGTGGGATGAAACGATTAGAATCATGGTAATTTATTGTCCACGGGGATCTCCAACCGACCGGCGTACTTTCCACCAATATCCTGTTCTTACCATCAGAAACGACCGTTCATGCTATTTCCTGCTACTTGCAGATCCAGTATACGATCGAATGATCGCCTGCAGTGTATTGGTGCGTTTTGCAAGTGCTTGCTTGAAATATCTCACCGTGCACCTTTGACACAATAATAACCATAAGGAAAAAGATCATAAGTTAGTGATTCTGTGACTCACACTACTTGTGTGAAGAATGATCGTTCGGAAATCTTTTCCACCGCAACGCGTGGCATTTGAAGCTTTTGATTCATTTAGCAGATTGTACCTTGATGATATTGCTCTCATGTCTGAACATGTTCTAGAAATCGTCAAGTTTTGAACGAAGAACAATGTTTTTAATTTGAGGCCGCAAAACGGACGACAATTTGTTTCGCCTGCACCGACTGCACCCGTCTCCGAGATGTAATTTATTTTCGTACGACACCAAGACCAGACGCCCAACTGCATCCGGACGAGAGCAGCCCGGTTTCCTTTGCGTTCGCATGGCATTCGCGCGAAACGCAGATTTGTCACGCCGCTAGTTAGTTTCTAGTTTTCTATTCTAGATGCGTTACGCCATCGGCCCGGTATGTGGTCGTGTGTTTCTTTTCGCGAGCAATGTGCGTATGCATTCAGTCAACCCTTCCCCCAAGAGCTTCTCCCTTGCGTCCGGGTTGTCCTTGCCGCAGGATGACGCGATCCGCCATTGACTCCGACGGCGATGACCGACCCGGCGAACGAGCAGGAACCGTACGGCCATGCCTAGCGGTGGGTTCGTTCCGACCTCTGCGAGCACTCGCAGAAAGTGTCGATCGGCCACTGGCCCTGGGAGGAGATTGCTTTTGCCAGCCAAAGGGAGAAAATAAAACAAACGCTGCAACTTGAGCACATCTTTGTTTTTAGTGCAAACCAGAGCCCATCCCGACCGATCTGAGATAGTTGAGAGAACGGCTTTGTTCTAGCGACCATTAGCATAATTTACACTAACCATGTTGACGACGAGCGACGACAATGTTTTTGTCGTAGCGTTAGTCACAGTGGATCGTTTCAAAGTGAAAGGATTTCACAACAATCTGTTCTAGGTGTGTTACTCCTAGAACGCGTGAAAGTGATTGCATAATTGAACCGATTGTTAACGCTTTAGTGAAAGTAATGACTGTATGAATTTTAATATTCTAAGAAGCGCTATTTTATCAGGGGTCCATTTAGAAAGTAAATGCGTTCTAATTTATTTAATGCTAGAATAACTTGACACAAATTGGATTTTAAAGAGAAACATAACTTTCCAACGAACTTTCATAGCAAATGCTTCCTTTCTCTTTTATCTTAGATGAATTGAATTTTGATTGCTTACACGTATAATTTGTGTTCAATATTATTGGATAGCTAACACTTTTTAAAGAGTTAACATTCAGTACATATTTTCTTCTGAAAATTGTCATATTCAAGTAAAACAGATTATAGTATACGTTAATTGAATATTCAATTGTTACAACCTATATCTTATTCTTGATAAAATGCAGCGTTTTTTCAACACAACAATTTTTACACTAAATTTTATGTTATATATTTTTTGTTCAGATACTTCATTTTTCGTTTCTTTGCAAAGAATAATCGTTAATTAGTGATTCTTACAGCAATGTTAAGTAAGTGTAATATTCACTTGTACATTTGTAAACGCAAGATATTTAATGTTTTTAGCATTTTTGCTAGTCTTTGTTGAACAAGTTTTTTCATGAATTCATTGAATAATTTTTGTCAGGAATTAATTAATTTTCTTAGTCCTTGTGCAAGAAAAAGTGCTCCTCTATATCAAATAAATTCTAACAAACCAGGAAGGATCTAACAGACAATGTAATATCCCATTGAAGCTTAGATCAAAATGGCATTATTCACAGCATCCTACAGCATAGTTGCAAATGCGTGAGCACACAACGAACGCAACAACCGCTGCTGGCCATGACGAGATCGGATAAACTTCCGACCCAAGTGCAGTCAGCTGCAGGCGCTGCTCCGTCGAAGCGCACACGCTTCCGGTTCCGTTCAAGTGGCGAACGGTGTGGGCCCTTTCAAGGCGACGGTCAGCTTCCTTGAACCTTCACACCCGAACGACGACCACGCACACGCACACCGACAGCCAAGAGGAGCGGCTACTACTCAGCGATGCGATTAAATTTTCCGCACCACAAATACCCACCACGCTGGTGGTGTCAATGATGTGACTAATTTTTCTCGCCTGCCCGGATCGCATTCGACGGATTCGACGTACAAAAAAGATCACATCGAAACAAAACACAAACACGAGCAGTTGGGCTGCGAAAGAAAAAAAGGATTCGAACGCGACTTCCCACGTCGCGCACCATGTTTGAGAAGAACGTCATCTAATCGATCGCCGACATGCCTCGGTGAACCTTTCGTCTGAACCATGTCGATGTTGCCCCATGCGGGGATGGTGCGGAGGCTTTACCCATTGCCCTTGGCAATGTATCTGGCCCTGATCGAGCCAATGCTAGGCACGCGATCCGGTCAATGGCAACCGGCGGCGGTTCGGAAGATCGCCGTCAACATCATAAACGATGTGACTACCATTAGGCATCTAATAAATAAAATAACAATACTCATACAAACGCACACTCGGACGACTTGTTGCTTTCGGAGTCGAACGAAAAAATCGTCCATCAAGCGCGTCGTGTTCTGTGCGAGCCTTTTTCGGCAGCAGTTTTCGGCTGCTTTTTCGTAATGGCCGTGCTCAAAATGGCCGTCCATCTAAGCAAACGCAACGCGCGCTTCTAAGCAAGGTAACGGCGTGCGAGCAAGCAAGTGAGTGTACCGAGCGGTGTAATGCGATCTCCCCCTGCCGTCGATGCTTCCCTTCCCACCCAGGGCCACCCCGATCGTCATCGATCACCACCACCTCCACCAATTGCCTACCGCTTCGCCCAACTCGCGGCTCTCTGACGTTGACGCTTGTTGACTGCACACTGCGCCGTGCTCGAAAATGGCGATGGCAGATCCAGGAAGTAAATAGTGGCACAAGAGTCCACCACTGGGGTACGGAGACGACTAAGACTTAGCTCGGTCACACTGCAACGTACGTTTTTTGTGCTTCTTTGCTTCTTCTACCGCACGCCAATCTACCTCCTCGCGGTGTCGGTGCTCGCGCCACTTCGCGTAAACAATCATTTTTCCAAGGATACTCTAATCGTCACACTCACACCATGTCTTAGACATGGCCGTACTACCACTACCACCCAACACTGGTGGTGGACATTACTAATGTGCTTTTTGCAGGGTTTAAGTGGATCTAACAAAACTAACGAGCGTGTGTGCGTTTGTGTGTGGAATGCGCTAGAAGTGCGTAGGCCAGAGGGAGATGGAGCTGCTTGAAAAAAAAGAAAACAACAGACAACCCCATGGCGACTACTGCAACGCACCGTGCGCACTATGAGTGTTTGCGGAGTGAAGTTGTAGAAAGTCCATATAGGAAGTACAGCCGGGCGACGATTAGATTACTCGCGAGGAAGGTTCAATGTCGGGCCAGAGCATTTATTTTCTCACTGGGCGTGCACTCGAGTCGAGCTTGTACTTCCAACATTAGAACAACCGATCTAGATGATTTGATTTCAGGGAAATTTAGTAATAACAACAACTCAGTAGTTACGACAAGAATTTCTGCAAATGAACATCTTATGACAAACATACAAGCGAAAAAAACCCATGATTCCTTACAAGCCCGCTTAGCACACCCTTTTAGCAAAAGACAATCTCCTCGGCCACACACATGCAGCACGAATGACACTTTATGATTTATGACAGACAGCCGATTACAAAGCACCTCCCCGGCCCTCGCCGCTCGGTGAAGGTACACTCACAGTCGGATGCGCCACACAGACGTACGACCAATGTCCTTTCCGATCGCTGGCGATACTGTCCGGTGGAGGCCGATCGGGTGATGGGATGAGAAAGTGCAGTCACAAGGACTTCTTTCGCATCCACCCTTCGGGACCTGAGCGGTGCGATCGCTGATTCGACCAGCTCGTGGAAGTTCATGCCATCGCCTTGAAAATGTTTCGCCCTTTCGTGCCTCACGCTGATTAATGCTATATTTACATTTGAGTGTTTATTCTTTCCAATTATGTCCATTGCTGAACGTTCGTTCAATTCCACGCGCGTGACGACAGCGACACAACCCGAGTTTGTTGGTTCGGTTGTCTCGATCGGAGTTCATCGTAAGACCTTTTACTGGCGTATGGCGTAATCAAAATTTACAAGCAATTTATGAACACGCATTTAAGCGATCCTCGATCTTGAATCAGAATGGATGGATTACTATAGTTCTCCCTCCATAAAATTTATAGTTTTGCTGAGGGGTATTCTTTTACAAATCTCTAAAACTGTTGTCTCCTATCATTTTAGTAGAGTTAACACGTTAACCGCCATGTCAGTCCCTAGGGACTGACAGTAAGCTTTCCGTTCACGCCGCGTCAGTCCCTAGTGACTGACACCGAAAGAGGCATGAGCCGCGTCTGTCCGCAGTGTCGGTCCGCAAGCGTCAGTCCGTTTACGCTCTTCCGAACGCTAGGGGACTGACATCGAATGCGTGGGTCGCGTCAGTCCGCCGCGCTCGCGAAAAATGCTTGCTTGTGTGGCGAGAACGGAAAGTGTCGCAAAAAACGCTTGGCGGTTAACGTGTTAAGGACATTTTCGTATTTTTCATAATTATAACAAAAGGTAATGCCATTTTGTTTGAATTGTGAAAATAATTGAACGGAGGAAAGTAATATCATTAGTTTAAAATTAAATTCTTGAATCGCATATAAATATGTTTGGATGAACAGGAACAACAATACACAGCTCATGTTATCAAATATTTTCTATCATGCAAATCGGCAGTTGCCATAATTGGTCAATCAATCATAAACAAAGACACACACGCGTGTATCCATGCAAACCCGTTCCCGGCACGCGAATGGAAGTCTTGTCATCTAATTGCCCGTCTCGGGAACGATGCGGCAAATAAAACATCGATGACGAGTTCGGAATCTCCCGGCACGGTTTGCATCGCGCTCGCCAGAGGGAAGCAGTAAAGAAAAACAAAAACCTCTTCGAATGAATAGGCACCGGCATCCACAGCAGGCTGTGGGACTCGACTTTGCTCTCCCGGCCTATCCCGAATCGTCCCGAAGTATTACACGGTGGTGTGAGAAACCGCGGCTCGCGCTGTCTGATCTATTTCTAGTGTTGTGTGCCGGGTGGGAAAACAGGGAGGAAAGTGAAAGGCCGGGAAGAGGGATCGGTGATGATTTCTTGGTAGGTGGTGAGGAGCGGGGGATGAGAAGGAACTGTCATTCCCGGTTGTTGGCATAGGTCCCGCTGCCAAGGCAACCGCGTGCCGCCAAGAGAGCCAACAGTTAGCTAGCGGTGTTGTGTGCGGGAATTCTCGGGAGAATCGCGAATGCGAACACATCGAACGGCCCGAACCCGAACCCGGACCTATCCCAACACCGTTGTGGGTGAGCGATACGACCCCGATGGAGGCGGATGGTGTCTCACTGTGAATTTCTCGCCCTCCGATTGGGGGGGCTGAAGATGCTCCCCAGAAAAACGGCAGCCCTATCGACAGCGCGTCGTAAATACCGCGCCGAGGTTGTTTAGGTGTGAGTAACAGAGCAAGTATGAAAAGCATCGAAGCGGGAAGGAGCGAGAGAAAAGACCACGGCGGAGCGGCCATCGTATCGCATGCAAATGTCTAGGCCCTTGGATGCGCGAAGCGGTGTGAAATGTGAGCACAAAACCCGCGAGCTAGACGCCGCCGCCATCGAGAGGAAAACATACACCGTGAGATGCATAACCTCGCGCGGACGATTCGCGTTCGATCTTGACTCTCGCGCGTGCGAAAAGCACGGCGATCGAAGAGCGCTCTCTGTCACGCGTTGCCTTCGCCGTTGAACTTGATAGCAAACCGCCATCTTCCCTTCCGCCGACGACCAGCGCGCGGAGGTTGGCGGAACTTGTTTACATTGAAACGTGCGAATCTCACTCCCCGTGCCGCGCGCGAAGGTGAAGCTCACCGCGATTCACGCTCGCTTGAGATGAGCGCGAGATTTATCTCACTCGCGCCCCACGCGCGGTTCATCTCGCGGAAGACCGAATGAACCCGCGTGTTTTTTCAAACGAGCGCGTGATTTCGATGCACCTCAACAGGGATTGTTATGTTTGGTGTTTGCTTATTCCTTTCCCCATGTCCGGCGACTCGGGCTCACGTTTTTCTCAGGTGCACCGGTCAGGTGTAAAAGCGCACCCAAGAGGGTTCGCTCCTAATCCCATTTATCACCCGCTAGCCGTGGCATAGACATTTCACCTTGGACGACGAAACATGTGCACCGGCCAGCACATGGTGCACGCATCGTCCCTCGCGCCCCGCACCCACGAACCATTAGTAGAAGGGAACTTTTAAACCTCGAACCCAGGGGGTGCATTTTTCTTTTTCCTTTCGAAAGGAAAGTCGTGTTTTATGACAGCATACGGAACCGTGTGGCGGCTAATCGGTTCATCGTGGGCTTCTTTCCCCGTGTTACAAGTGGCTCCCCCGGTCGGTTGTAGTGCGAAAAATGACATTTTATTTTGCACCGCACGGAATACGCGGGAAATACGTCCCTCACGTGCACCGGCAACGGGTTGCTATTTTGAATAGGCGTACGAATGGACGGTCACACGTGATCCTCTGGGCTGGCGAGGGAAAGTGTTAAGCGTGTCCGTCAGGAAAATGAAAACCCACGGCGATGGAGTGATGGTTAAATAAATAATAAACCTGCCGATGCAGTCCGGATTGTTTCGTGCGTGTCCCGACACCGACCCCAATGGGAGAGGAGTACTCTTCGGACGCGCTTCCAAACAGCAGCCAACACTTATCGCACACCGAACCTCAAAATACTCGTGCAGAAAAATACATCCATCCCATTCGCTGTTGTTTTTCGCAGAGGTAACACTTTGGGACGCAAAATTGTTTCTTAAACTTCAGCATGGCTTGGTTGAGATCGTGCGAATCCGTATCGCAAAGCCCCAAAAGTCACGTACCGACCATTCCTGGTGCACTTGTTGCCGTCAGTTTGACAGTTCCGACGTGAGTTCCGGCTGGTGGCGTGTGTACGTCCTACTCTCTTGATAGGGCAAAAGGGAAGCACCACTTCGGCTCAGGTGCGATTAGTGGAAAGGAGGAAAGAGGTGATTTTCTCGCTCACGCACCAGAGCCCATTTCCATGCTTCACCCCGGTGACAGTTCGTGCGATAGGCGCTGTTTGTATTTACGCTTCGAGTGTGTAATTTGAACCTGAAAGCGTGGTTTTGATACTTTGCTGATTCCGAAATCGGCCAAAACGCGCGTCCGGTGCGTTCCGGCGGAGATAAAGCGATCGGGCGTCCCCAGTAACGTGTATCGTACGCGCTGAAATATTCCTATTTCACAATACAGCACTATTTTCAGGCAAAACTTAGGCAACCGGAGGATGTTCAAACTAGTGTGTTTTGTTTTTCAACATTATTACTTCTCCTAGAAGCTCCTTTTGCAAGAAATAAAATTATCCACGATCACCTGGCTTTCGTGACTTTTAAATTCATACATTTACTGTGACAAATAAGTACAAACTAAACAGAAGTAATTTTGGTATTTAGACGGATTTAATGCATTTTTTATCGTTGTAGCAAATATACTAATGATTTTTCATCTTTTTCTTTCCTTTCATCTTCCTACAATGTCTTTCAGAATTCGTTCAAAATTATTAATCTGAAAGATTCCTAGCTACATTGATTTATCCAAATATTTTCATTTTAGTTGACATTTTATTTTAGTGAAATGAAAGAAAACAACAATGCACTACATTTTTTGAATACTCTTATTGACGCAAAAAATCATAGATGAACTGGTCCGAAATAAAATCAAAACTTGCATGAGAAACACGGAGCACACAAAATGAAAGCGAAATTCTGCAACAGATTCGCTAGTTTACTTTTCACTTTTAGGTGAATGTTCCACTTCATCTCGTCACTTTCTTCTCACATCCATTCGCCATTTTTCGCAGCTACTCAGCATGCTGATCAGGCGTTTGTATCGCTTGGTTTATGCTCCTCGTCATAGGTTAGAAGTAGGTGCGAAACTATGGTGGCAAACAACACCAATAATGTCCACTACTATTGTGACGGTTTGTACGGCGTTTGGAATGACAAATTGGAATGATCGTTTGGATGAAAAAAAACTAATATAATTAACTTAAAACCATTTTATAGCCTTTTTCCATTAGGGTTCCCTGAGTCTCAATCATTATTTTGCTTCATTTCAGATCCGCCAATTACCACGTATGAGCATGGTTTTGTATTGTTTGCATCCGTGTTTTATTTATGCACTCATCAAGATTCTGCATTTATCGAAAACCGATCGCACATATTTCAAAGCTCCCGGCAACCCTCTCGGGCGCTCTTCTTTCGATCGCCAATCCTTATGATTGTGTTTCCTACCCTCTGATATGACCACGATCCTACGTAAAGAAAGCAAAAAAACAGCACACTCCACACAAATGTGGGGAGATTTTTACAAGCGCGGCCTGCAAGGGGTTTGTTTTTATTTTCGCTCACTTTCGCGATTTTATTTCTCAAACGCGAAGCGTGAGGCGTGGAACAAGTTGTTGTCTGTTTTTTTGTCTACCTCTTTCCTCGTCTTTTATGCCCGTTTTTTATTAACTGTTTTCCTTTCTACCTTTCTCCGGTCGTTGCCAGCGCGGTTGCGGTCTTTGACACGCTGCAAATGCGAATGCACGGGTAAAAAGTTAACGGAGCAATGAAATAAAAAACCTACCTCCTCTCGATCCATTTGAGTTTTTTTTCCTTTTTTTCAATTTGTCCATCCCTCCACTTTGCAGCATACTCCGATGGTTAATGGCCACCGAAATGATGCTCAAGTGCGTCAGTATCGATAGCGTTTATGTTGTTATTATCGCTGCACTCGAATGATCGTTCCCATGGACAGGAAATGCACTGGAGGGAATTGTTGTTTTTTTTCGCTAATAATTGATGTAATTCGGTCATTCACCGTGCTCATCGATTGTTGCCGATGAAGCATCATTAAAAATCACAGAGAAAATGCAACATAAAACGATTGATAAAACATGTTTGTCATAAGAGGTCTAAAATGATGCTTTTCATTCCTCCAAAGGGAATGTGGTTGAAATCGATTGATACTCGAAAAAACAACACGTTCATAATTGCAGTGTATTAACGAAGAAAATTTTGTGATTTTTTTCAATTAATTGCGTGTTTGACATGCGGGAAGACCATCACTGGCCACATCGTTGAACATAATAATTGATAAAAGACTCTGATTTACATTCCTATGTTTCCGCAGCTTCTATCAGAACACAGTTTTTGGTTTCTTTCTCCCAAACGCATCATTTATTACTGCTGTGTGTTAAAGGCCACCGTAAATGCCAGCAGAAAGAGGTTACAATGTTGCAGTTCTCTTGGCCAGCAGAAGGAAAGCCGTACGAAAAAGTCAAGCACTTCGCGATTGCAGCGATTAGATAAGGCCACGGCAGTACGTATTGTCCGAGGTCAGTGGAAGTCACGCATTAGTCCCGGCGGTACGAACGACCGTGCCGAGCCGATCATCCGTGAAATGGATGAAGCGTGAAGAGAAAAATGATCCATAACCGGCGGATCGGGCGCGGGATAGTTTCGCCCCGTTTTGGTCGCAGCCATCCGATCCGAGAGGGCTCGTCCGATGCACCCACCGTTCGTTGCACCCGCGGCTTGTGCGCGCTTTCCCTCCCCTTTGCACCATCTGCAACAATGCACGTTGGCGTAACTGTACGCTTGCATAATTTTTCTCTTCTGCTGCATTGCAGAGCAGAGGAAAAGAAAATGAAGAATGCGTCGAACGCGGCAAAGAGGGAAACGGGGAAACGTGATAAAAAAATGCCCCAAGCATGATGCGCTTCAAGACCGAAAGTGAAACAGCGGGACGCCGGTGTGCAGCGAACGGCGAAGAAAGATGTGCCGAGAGAAAACCAACAGACGCAAGATGCTTGGCGAAACCGGTTCTCGGAGGTGCAATTTATCGTGGCAGAATGCGCGCAAAACGAAGTGTGCAATAATGCTACTTCCCACGAGTAATTGAAGATTCATTCCCTTCATTCGTAATTGCCGAAAATTCATTACTTGATTTTCTGACTTTTCGAGGGTTGCTCGCAGTGGAATAAAATTATTTTCCCTGCCATACGTACGTGCAATTATTGCCATGAGAATCGAATACATTAGAATGTCATACGGGTGACACTACTCACGCGACCATCTCTTCTGGTTGACTCAACTTCGATCGTGACTCACCTGCAAATGAAAAAGAAAAGAATAGGAGAACTATTATTACATGTTTCACTTTTCTGATAAACGTTGTCGTGTCACAGCAGCAGGAACCATGTACCAAATTACAAAATACCATGCGTCTCCATCGGTAAAAGTGACGTCCAAATCATCACCGAAATCAATCAAAGATTGTGAACAAACTTCGCACGTAACCTTCAAAACATAAGAAAAAGCAAAACTTGTGCAAAACACCAAACAAACGATTGATCACTAAGCCCGTTTCTATTCGCACGTCTATGGTAGGTAAAGCTAAGAACGTGAGCAAATGGTAAGAAAACGTTGTGTAAACAAACACGGTGTACCAACCGGCGTAGAAACAACACTTTGCATGTGTGCTGCGAGATGTGGTGCTGTTATCTGTGGACAAGGCATCGCGCATCCGACAAGTGTTAGCAAAAGTGCCTCCCCCCATTTATCATTGGAGAAAACTCGCTCAAATGGCATCAAGAGTGAGAAATCGCACCGAGCTAGAGAGCATCCCTCTTGGGCTAAGGAATGTCAACAACCTTCACTTGGCGGTGGAGTAGTAAGGAAGGGAGAAAGAAATAGTTGGGGACGGAATAAATCAGCATTTGTGGAAAGTACATAGTTAATCGGATTCAAAACTATAGACAGATATACAAAAGATATAAATTTGAAAATATTTTGGAAAAACTATCAAGTAGAAAATAAGTTAACACATAAATTTTACAAAATTTAGACAAAAATTACAATCAACCTGTTCAAAACGGGCAGTAAGAAAGTAAAAATATTGTCTGCTATTCAACTCAAACTCTGTTAGTTTTCTTCCCAGTTACCGCAAGCAGCCACAGTCGAGGGAAACTGATATCTCGTCGCCCGATAAACCCTTTCGCGTACACAGCAACAGTTCATCAGCCGTAGGAAACGAACCGCCGTAAAAAGGAAAAGAGGAAAAATGAAGGAAAAATACAAA
>KE525006.1:42670-75488 GCA_000441895.2 Anopheles sinensis
CTCGGAAAATAAATCAAAAATAGCGTGGATCATCAGTTGAAACTTATTTTTCGTCATTCGATGAAAAATGGAAATTCAAACATGAAATACGATTCGTATGTATATCCCTCGAAATTTATCCAGCATGTGACAGCATAGCATGCGATAGAAATACATCAAACGAACATTGCCTTGGCCACGGTCATGGCGCCAACTGAAGCCCTATCGTGATCACTTTAACCAAGCGAAGAAAAAAAACCCTCCAACTGCATTCCTGCAAGATGTTGCACTTTTCTCCAGCGTCCCACACTCAAACTCACACCAGTATGCACAGAGATTCGCCCACTCAAACGTAGCAGCAGCACGTGAGGAGCTGAATGGGCGAGTTCTGGTCGGGCGAACTTTCCGTAAAACACATTCCCCCGGGAAGATCACGAATCGCTCTCTCGTTTGCCCTTCTGCGCTAACATCTTTCTTGTTGTGTTGCATTTTCTTTCTTCAATTTTTCCTCCTCCTTGCACCTTAATCTTTTCCTCCTACTTTTATTTTGCTCGTTGCTCCCGCTTTTATGGTTTTCGTTTGTTTGCGCCTAACGCTAACGGTCCCTCTTCTGTTTTGGTTCCCTCGACTCCAATCCAGCGGAGGCTGATGGTGTCCCTCTCTTGCCTTTGACTTTTCATGGGTGACCACATGCACACCGCCAACACCCACTTGCGCCCTCCAGAAACGCGCAATAAGAGCAGCTGATGCAGCAGGAGCATTCAACAGATGCAATTGCTCACAGCACTCCGTATGGGACGGTTTGAGAGAGAAAGGGAGCAAGCAAAAGAGGGCCACACGTAATGGTGGGTTAATGTGGGGAGTGGGGAAATATTTGTGCACTATCGCAAAGGCAACGACCTCCGCCGACCTAGCACAATGCAAAAGGAAAAGTGCAACGGCCACGGCGAAAAGCGTCGAAGCGATCGACCGAGCGGGCTGGGAGAGGGAAATGCACGGCAATGAAGCATTAGCGCACGAGCATTCGGGATAGCGATTGAGGGGAGGGACGGAGATTAAAAAATAAGAAGAGGCAAAAACATCCCCAACTCCGCTGGCCGGATAGTGAAGTGAATGGGAGACTTTGAAAACGTTATTCAAATGCAGTAAAAGCGGAGGATAAACGCCCGAGGGGTGCACATTTGGCTCGTTTGGTTTCTCTAATGCCGGGGAAAATGCAACAGGGCGTATCGTTCGCTGCATGCAACGGGTCGGTCAATGTTTGCCTAGGTCGTGGGTGTACGTAACCATCGTGCAACGCTGTGTGCATGTGTTTATATGCTGTGGTTCCGCAAACCGGATGAACTCGATCGAGGTGATCTTTAGACGGATCGCTCAGAAAGGACGGCATATAATTTAGGGTAGAGTAAAACATCTTCAATTAATTTAATCCAACTAAATCAAGTGCATTTATATGCGAAGCATAAATGACAAACTTGAAATAATATTATTATTGTTTCAACATCCGATGCTGCCTCATGTCAGACAAACAAACAAACAAATAATATAAAATCACCTATAAAAATAGCATATGTCTGAGACCATGACTTCGGAAACAGTGAGCGCAAAGAACGTAAAATCAGCAAGTTACGATGCAATTTCTCGATTTATGGATACTTTATTTTATTGAACCTGGCCTCTCCTATGCAAAGTATTGAACGACGCTTGTAGGTAAAATTATAATACGTAAGGTTACTAAAAATACACTGCAATAAAACATCACTCACCAAAGAAAATCATCTTTACTGATTTCCACATCCGAGAGCGAGAGAAAGAGGTAAGAAAACGGTTTGAATCAAACTTTTAGCATCCTCATTCCGCTAACCACAGTGACGGACGCGACATTAAGTGCGATTTTAATGGGACATTTGTTACCGCACGCAATTATTTCCACTAATTTGTTTTCATTTATCTTCGACGGTGCGGGTCGCGACCACCGGACGGTGCTATAGAGGCCACCTTCTTTTTCACACAAGGCGGAGCAAATCATGTTCAACCGCATTAAAAACATCATCGATGGGATGTGCTTGTGATGCTCGGAGTGAAAAGCAGTAAATATACCTGCAAAACCTTCCCAACATCGTCAATGCTCGTCATGTTTATGTGGTTTTTTAATTTAAAATTATTTAAACTTATCAAAACAGGAGACCAAGCGTTGTACTTAAATCAAAAATATCAACTATAAATTATTAATCATAATTGATCGAATGATTTCAAAAGGGCAGTTTTTGGCGAAAATCTACAAATCGTTTGAGGCTAAATATTTGTTCTCATAATTTAAGTTTAAAAACAGATGGAAAGCAAACAGACTCTTCAGTCCACTCGGATACTTATATGAAGGAAGCATCACACTCACATAGGGTTTCGGCCGAAAATAGAACGACCTTCAGCAAACCGAACCGACCCGAGATGATCGGTTCGGTTTCGGTCGTTGGTACGAAAAAAAATCATGATTTCCCTCTCAGGGGAAACTTAGCTAAATTTGCCTATCGTTACGACAGTGAGAACGGGGTGAATGTACCTTTCAGGACTGTTCAAACATTACAATCCGTTTTATTTGCGAAAAAAGTCATAACGCAGACTTCCGATTACGACAAACTCCTCAAAATACAAGAAAATAAGTAAAATGACGCAGATTGTCTTATTTTGCGGACTGAGTTTCCAGGTTCACTGTATGTTTCTAGGTCAATCGGGAGAGAGGAGCTTATTGCGGTTCTGTATTTTATTTTGTGCGTAAGAACAACATGCGACAAATCTGTTCAAACACCCCCTTGGCAGCCCGATTGGTCTGCTCGGGGTGTGAAGTAATGCGTTAGAGATATCGCGCAGCATAGGAACAAACCGCTCCGTCTGTTCCGTCGGACAGTTATCGAATGTAAACAAGCTGGCCATTAATAAGCAGCTTGGCACGAGAAAACCCAACTTTACTACAAGGATTGCGTAGGTGGTTGTCCCGCATTGTGGTAGTGTGAAATTCTTTTTATCTGCTGAACGCAAAAATGACGCATGGAAGCATCGGGTCGGAATGTGGATGAACCGAATGTGAACCAGTATTACTTAAGGTGGCCGATCGTAGTATCTTGAAACATTGAATAATAATAATCTACATTCAACTCTAGCATTAAAACCCCCTTCGTTCATAAATGACCACTATCTTTTACTTTTCATAAACACGAAATATCAGTCGTTTTGTATATGAAACTTCAATTTAATGATGTACAGACGATTTGCAAAGAAGTGTAAAGAAATTATGTAAATTACACCCAGCAAACGAAAATAATCAAAAACATTTTTAAAACTCGCTTTTCACCTGACTTGTGGATAGCGTAAGTTTGAAGTTCGTCCGACCAACGTGCATACTGTCACTTCAAGGGCACTCTTATCATAAGTTCAACCAACAAACAGGGCACTTCGTTTGTGGTTACGCACGTTTTGGCATTTGATTTCACCCGGGATTGTGCGTCCGGAAACTCTTTTTCGCCCGACCAACGGTAACGCAGCAAAGGTCACGTCCATCTTGGACGTCTCCGGCTGAAGCCGTGCCATGGAATCAGGTACAATTATTAAGTCAAAGTTGTGACACTTCCAGAACGGACCGGAAGCCCGATGTCGGGATATTTGTATTCGAAGGGAAAAGGTTGGCTTTTTCTCCAAACCACCGGCCTTCCTGATAACAGCCATCGGATGCAAATAGAACAGTTAAGAGACCAAGAAAAACGTGGTTTTAAACATGCTTTTAAAGGTTACGATACTTGCCATTGTTGTACATCTTCTGTACACGTAATAAAACTTTCTGTAACATTCAGCTGGAAGTTGGGTTGTCGTACAGCAACAATCCGTAACAATGCCGTAAGAAGTGTGGCCTCAAAACTTTGCCTCTGCTTAAGCATAGCAACATTCATCAGGCAGTTATCAATGAGAAAAAGTATTGTTTTGAGTGTGTTTGTGTTTCACCAGAGAGCTATAGAGTTTGCATCTTATACGCAGTATGTTTTTTAGCTTTGTTCTCTAAGTTGTTTCCCGCTTCCAAAAGAATAAGTGAGCGTTTGAGCAGAAGACCTTGAACGGTGTTTTGTTGAGATTGTGCTCATTCATGGATGTGCTAAGGGCAGCAACGTGTTGTCAACCGCAAATGAGGAGGCGTAATTAAATAAAATGAAAATTTTGAAACACATGCGTATACAAAAGTAAGGAAATCAAATGATGAAAAAGAATGTAGAATACATAACGAATGTTTAGGGCTTCAGGGCTTTGAAGTGGATGTAGCTTCCTGAAGACTTTTATCTATAACTCCAAAAGGTACATATGAATATCCATTTGCAGTTAAGTAAATATTTATTTCCACCAACCATTTAATTGAATCGAGCCTGCACTATCGCCGCTCGCACAACAAAACTCCCTATTAGGCGTCTTATCGGCATTTGTTCAACGCTTGACAGAGTGCTCCTGATAACAGGTGGAGCGATAGTGCGCCCCGAAATGCGCCTAGTAGTCGCGACAACGTCGTGTTGTTGTGCGTACCACTTATCTGTCACTTCATCAGCTGACGATTGGCGATGCCGAAGGTACGCACTACGGAAGGAATCTGCTTGGCAAAAACCCCTATAGAGTAAGTTTGATTAATTTGGTACGCTTTCCGTGCGCATTCGTTCCGCTGGTCCGGCATTTGGTGAGATGTGAGACATTGGAACAGCATCCGAAAGAGCGGACGCCCCTATGGGGAGAAAACGCACGATTTCACAGATCGCAACATCGCCACCACCAGAAGTCAAAAATCGAACCTTGTCTCATGGCCAACCTCCGTTTCCCCCACCGCACAACACACACGCGCCGAATCGCCGAAACCCGCGCACACCAACATTTAAACGTCAGACCTCGCGGAAGGTCTAGTAGGAAGCGCGAACCACGATGCGAGACGACGTACAAACTCACCCGACCGACCACAGACCACCAGCACCCCATCCACCCCAATGCGCCCCAACGCGCAACCCCCAGCTCGTGTAATCTGGGTCAAAGACAAGGTTACTCCATGGCGCGGCGATGTTGGCGTTTTACTCCTCACGCCGTGTTTCTCGCGCTGCCGCACGCGTACTCATCATTCGCGCGATCCCCTCACTCATTCTCTCTCACAAGCTCACTCCAAGAGCGGATCGCGTTTTTTATTGTTTCGTTCGCTACTCCTAAAGGCGATATGCGTTGGAGATGCAACGGCCCTTCGTCTGGAGCAGTGTTTCTCAACCCTTTGCTTAACTAAATTCTTTAAAATATCCAACATTCTACATACCAGTCCATCTAACAATTAAGAAATTGCTATATCCAACACCAACCAGAATATCTTGAGTTGATAATCCTTTTTCATTTTGAAATTTAAATTGAAATTAGGAAAACTATCTCGCTGCAATTTGATTGATTTGATCTGATTTTAATTAGTAATTTTGAAAACTATGTGTAAGAAACTGACACAGAGTGCAAAAAGTAAATTACCTGACTTGTTAACTTAGTTATACTCATTATCTTTTTTATTTGCTATTAGTTATGCACCGTCATAGCAAACGGTTAAGAACCTCTGCTTTAAATCATACGAGCTGGAGCTTTGTGAATACACTCTTTCTGATGCTCTGGTTTTCCTCTTGCCCGCACCCCTGGATACTCCCCGGAAACACTAGCAGCCTCTCGGAATAATTCAACTTCACTTTCGTTAAATTTCCACCCCTTTCACGTCACGATGGAAGATTTGTTTTCTCAAACACCCCGGTTGATGTTTTTGCTCCCATCACAGCGGTTCGCATCAGCTTTAATGTTTCCTCTATTTTTATTCATTCTTATCGGAGCTCAAGGCCGGATGAGTCAGGAACTTTCAGAAGACGCCGTTTTTTTTTGTTTTGTTTGTTTATTCACTTCTCTTTATCAATTGAAAGCGAACAATCTCCACTGAAGAAAGAAACCAAAACCAACGACAATTAATGATGCTAGTTTAGGGTTGTCTTCTACATAAATCTTCATCTGTCACAAACTGACTAATCTTGAAATGAAAAAACAAAAATCTCAGCCTCTTTTGTTTAGGGTGACTGAATTTGGTGAAATCGTTTCAATTGTTTCAGGGGCCAATTTGAGAAGTGTTTAGGTGGTGGAATTATTAAAAACGCATTTATGTTTGCTTTCCAATCCATTATGGATATTATCAATCCAACATTCCATCCTGTATTAACAGTTGCTAAATGAACTATATTTTCATAAACTAGTCCAGTAAACCTTCTTCTACGATGAGTAACTGTATTTCGATTTTTGTCAAATAACTCTCATCAGCATAAACCGTACTCACTGTAATGGCATCGACTGTACATCCAGTTCTTTCCATTGCTGCACTCCACGCCGTTTGTCGAAAACACAAATTAAATCTAATTAAAAACAAATAATTAACGAGCCATATAGCTTTGGATTCATCGAACTCATTATCTGAGCCATATTTGTTTGATTGATGAAATATTGAACATCTACAAGTGTTGGGCAACAAACGGCAGTTTTGAGAAAATGATCAGCCATGTAATTATGTAAATCCACTCAACGTGCTCGGTACCGCCTTCAGGTAGGTTTACCGTTGACCAGCTCGTTACCCATCTAAGAAGAACCCCCCGAAAAAAAGCTTTCATTGCATCCCTTTGCACGTAAGATTGTTTCGAGGCGCAGCCATCTTCAAGATGGGGCGACGACGCAGCAACAATGGCACCATGTAACGGATTCAAATTACTTTAACCTCCAAATCGAAAGTAAAATTGACAGTGTGAGCGATCGACCTTCGTACAGGCTTTGTCGCTGTGGGAGGGGTGCGGACACCGGACTTGGGTTTGGAGGCAGCACGCCGCCTCCCCGCCCCGTACCAGACAAGATTATGCAAAAATGTGTAAAGTGAAGCGTGAGTCAAGGGTTACATACGCCAGACAAGCCTTCTGCAAAGATCGGGGGGCTGGCATGTGTTGACGGGGAAGGAAAGAGATGTCCTACGTGGCGTGCAACTTCCGGTAAAGGTGTGATCCGGTGTGGTTTACTTTGAAATGGTTTAGCGCTCTCTGTTTTGGAGCGGATGCTCGAGCGGATCCATCGAACGTCCGGCATGGGTGGAAATTTCTATTCAGCTGTTCGTTGCACCACAGAATGGACACGATCACGGCGAAGGACGCGACCAATTAGTCCGTTTCGGTGATCGGGCCTTGCGTCGGTGCGGATGTCGCCGGGGGCCGTCTGCGTCCATAACGCAACCGCCAAAATCGCCAGACGATCGGTGGTGCTCCTCTGAGTGGTACGATTCCCATAATCCAAAAAACCGCGAACCTCGCAAAGCCTTCCGTTGATCGCGAGTCGCGCGCTCCAAAACCAACACGGATACACACCGATACAACGCGCGTCAAATCTCGCAAAAATAAATCGAAAGCCGCTGCCGGCGCTCCGGGTGGAGAAAGGAGAAGATCACACAAAAAAGAAGCAGAAAACCAGCACGCGTTATTCGGTTTTTGTGTCACGGTCACGCGAAATAAAATACAAAAGAAACAAAAATAAAAGACAAACGAAACATGGCGCCCGCGAAAGAAGAGGAAAAGAAAAGGCACACGAGCTCCAAAATGAAATGAATGAAATAAAAAAAAGGAAAAATAAGTATGCTCCAAGCAGCACTTTATGGAGGGAGGAAGCAGTTGATCAAAGCTCATCAACACATTCGCAGACGATCAGTTTGATTCACGCGCACAAGAGGATAATATTTTCGGGTGACCAAAGAACATTTCTTTTTTTTCGTTTCATGGTGCATGATGCGTGCAAAAAAAGTGAAGACATGGAAGAAGTAAAACGGTGCATCAGCAGTTTAATGAATTATAAAGATATGCTTAGCAATCGGGTTTTCGAAAAGGAGTTTTACTAAAAACAAATGCTTTGTTACAACTTCTCTGAACTTATATTTAATATTAATAAAATCAAACGAAACATCGGATCACCTTTGGAATATCTCAGAGACCTAAAAAATTATCCTTTCAAAGTTAAATAAATGGCATTATTAATAATTTTGCTTACAGCAGGTGTTTATCTAAGCATTTCTGTTATATTTCCCATATCTACAAAAAATTTCTTCTTGTTCCAAGCTTCAACATTTATTGTTTAATTCAAATGACACGCACACAGTACACACACACGCACAAGAGGAAAATCATGCACCAAAACTGCCCGAAGGTCAAACCATGATGATATAACCGCAAACGTAACCAACGACGCTGCAAACGCTTAGACAACCCATCATAAGCCACCGGCGAATCGGCCAACATTGACACGTGCTTCAGCGCGACACGATGCTCCTCCCGTAAGTCAACTTGCCACTCTTACGTCCCAAGGCGCTGATAAATGGTGTCACTCACAAATCGAGCTTCCAATTTCCACAGTCAAGGCCCATAACATGAACGTTTTGCATTCACGCTAATGCAATGCAAGCTGTTCAGGCTACCACGAACAGATGCAGATGGCCCGAAGAAACTTTAAGGACGTTCCCGATCACTTTATGGCCAAAGTTCATTTGGGGCTTACGCTAAGCTGCCACACTAACGACACCCGGGACAAAAAGGACCCGGGACCGATTCGAAAGGAGTGCAATTCAGCATCAATTTACTCAAGCATCATTTGCCCGCGCAAGGTAACGATACGATTGATACAACAAAAAGTGACAACAACCAGTACAAAATGCCAAGAACGTCGAACATGAACTGATGTGGCATTGAGAAGTCTGTAGTAGTACAAGAGCAAAACAAAAAGGATACTGAAACTGTTGTAAGATTGTATGAAATACAACGAGCAAGAAACGAAACAAAAATAAAAGGTGTAAGCTACTTTTAATGAGCAGCATGCACTTTGGATGAAATAGCACACAACAGTGTTCCGCATAGGTGTCCCAAGAATGAGCCACAATGAGTAAGTGTTGTCGACAATGGTGCAACAATAAAAACCAACATATTCCACACTTCTGTGGCCAAGGTTACTACTATAATCATCATCTGGCAACGAGATGCTTTTGATTAGGGGAAGTAAACTCCAGTTGCAAGTTCAATCAAAAAGTATCAGCGAAACTGCTCATGGAATCAGTGGATACTTGCAATGGGCACGCAATAATAAATCCTACAATATATGGATGGATGTAAGTGAATAACTATGACCTCATTGAACTCTTATATTCATCAGCGGTGTTGACAGGGATACGCTGTGGGATACGCTTGTCAGATTGACGTGATTGGTTGAGATCCTGCAATGCAACGATGCAGTATTGCATCCCACAGAGATGCAATTGGCATTGGCAGAATCAGTTGGGCCGTTGGCTGCAAAGGATGGTGGTTCATCTCTTTCGAAGGACAACTCGCGTGAACTCGATGCGTCTATATGACGAACAGATCGTGTCACTATCAATAGCTGACTGGTGCGAAATTGTGGAAGAACGGCGGCTGCTCCGTCGCGCCCTGTTTGCCCGAGCGCCTCTCGTTATCTCCGTTCGTTGGGAGGTATCATTTCCGTTTGCCCTTGGACCGGAACCGAACGGAACGGATGAGTGTCGCAGCATCACGGTGGGAAGCCGGAATGCAAATCAAGCTCGAATTCATCGTGGGGCGATCACTCGGAAGGCCAATTGGAGTGGACACCACGCTACCTCGACCCTAGCCGTGGTTATAGTTCAGTGGGCAACTGGTTCCCCACAACTGGGGCCGCTTGTGGTTAACCTTCAAACCATAACCGGAGCCGCCAACACCGCTCGCACCCGTTGGAGGACTCGAAAAAATTGACATTGGAACTACTCATTATGAGCATAGCACTACTGAACCGCTGATACCGGAGAAAGAGATGGACCGCGAAAAAGAAGAGAGACAACAAAATGATCGTTCCAAAAAAAAAGACGTCCTAGACCGGGACTTCCCAACACCGGTCCGACCGGCGTGACGTCAGGATGGGCAATCAAGCAACAAGGAAGAACTATCAGCCGGATAGGAGATCCTGCGGCCGGCGAAGAAGGAAGACGAGGCGGGAGGATAACCAGCCGCACAAGTATGTAGGCCAGGGCTAATGCCATTTATGTGCGATGCTGCGAACCACAAACAGTGTACTCCGGGGCCCTTGGGACATTGGGAGCCGAGTTGGCGCGAATCGGGAGAGCAGGCGAACAAAAGAAAAGAAGCGCCGAGCAAGAGAGACGGAAACGGAGTAGTAATAAAAAATTATACACATTACTTCATTAAGTAGTTTAACATACAATAAGCCGGAGGAAAAGAGATGAAAGTAGTTTGCGTGGAGTTTGCCTTGCGCGGTGTTTGGTGGAGATCGGCGTTGGGGGAAAAAAAACGCACAATCAAGCTGGATAAATTCAAACAAAACTAGCATAACGAAAATCACGCGAATTTGACAGCTGAATTCCGAAAGCGAAATCTCAAAGCAAACGAAAGCAGCACCTCAAGTTTGATTGGTGTGGCGCTTTCAAAGCATGAAGAGTTTATTTTCCCAACTTTTTTCTCTTAACTTCACAATTTGCCAGCTCCATGACTACTTTACGCACCTCTACGCACTTTTTCTCGAAGTGGGTCTCTGAGTTGGAGTTTCCCATCAGCTCCGAAGAGTTGTACCTTTTTTTTCCTTTCCATTCTCAGTTACATTTCGGTGGTGGTCAAGACGGTTTTTTTCAATGTCTGCTGTCCATGTCTTCACCGCCAGAAATCTAAGCTGGTTGGGGTGCCAATTAAAGTTTGAGTCAGCAAACGCACAATTTATGCTATTCCTTTCCATCCCAAGGCTGCGTACGGTTCAGTTGTCTCTTTTCTTCGCACCGAAGGTAAAGCAAACTGGGCGCAGACGTGGGGCAGCATTTGGGCAAAAGTGCGTAGAAAACCTTGGCTTTTCGGAATATATATTGGTAAGGTTTTGGAGATGCTGGTTATGACTTTTTTGTTTTCTTGATGGCTTTGAGAAGGCGACCTTTGTTTTGTATTTTAATTGATTCGTTTGCTAATTTTTACTTGATTTATAAAAACATTTAGTATTGCTACCTTTTCCTGTCTTCCTCATCAAATTTACAAGCCACAGCTTATTCGTACAAGATTGATTGAAGAACAATGAAATATAAGAGCATTTATAAATGAAAGTGAAAAGGACAATCAACTCAGGTGGAAAATACAGCAAAAAAAAACTCCAAGCGGCAAAAAGTTAGATGAAAGATACTAAAACAGAAAGGAAAAAAGATAAATTCACTAATGCTTACGTCGAGTACAAACAATTACCCACCGCTTCAATGGCCAAACATTATTATTAATTAAACCAACAATAACCCTCTAATCATCTCGCCATCGAGCGCCAATCAATCAATCTCCGAAATTCACTTTCGATCGCGGGCGCCGCTAGAGATCGCTTTCGTTTCGGGTTCGGGCACCGATGCCGACGCCGTTGTCGAATCCAAGATGCCAAAAGTGGGTTAAAAATAGCTTCGGCCCACAAGCACGCGACGTGGGGTTGGAACGTGGAACAAAATTTCCATTTCACCCGAGCCTAATGAGGAAGAAAGTAAAAGCATCGCTATCAGCAATTTCTGACCCGGTTTGGGAATGCTGCGAGTGTGATTTTCTTTTCATTTCGTTTACGACGTATCGATGACCGAAAGATACGATTTTTTTTTTTTTTTTGTAACGCAAAGAGCGACGGCTTAAAGATGTCCAAAAACTCTCTATGACTGCCGGTTTTGGGGATGAAGAGGAGCGTTTTTTTTTCTGGCTGAGTGCCAAATACGGTTTGAAAGATGCAAAGAAGTGAATCTTGCAACGCGGAAGACGTCGGGCAGAAGAAAGTTTCCCCGTTCCGGAGGGGTGAAATCAAGCGAAACTTGCCCATCCAAACCTTACGGTCGGTGGCATTTGAGGGTGTGATTGGCGCTGTCGAAATGGGTGGGGATACTTATTTCACGCGAATGGAGCTGTTGATCGATACAGCAGGCATAACGGATTTTACACTTCAAGGATGGCAACGATATTTACCTTATTAGCATCATTGCCTTTTCGAAGGCACTTGTGTATTTCTTCACGCATGCTATTGCAAAAGATCGTGGTGATTAAATAACTGCATCCGCTTAGTTGCTGATTTTGGATGGTGGTGATGTGAAGCATTCCTTAGCCGCTTTACACACTGCAAAACATACTATATTTATTTTGTCTAGTCTATAGTAGTTGTTTGAAAATAAATCTTACGCATTCAAAGAAAAAAAATGATTGAAAAGCTCATATGCTTCTGTTGAGTTTAAGGAAGTAGAAGTAGGAAGTGGCCCAGGCAAAGAAGCATCTAACCCAATCGGTCAAGGGCGCCTCTACCTGCCGAACCATGTAACTCGTGGACCAGCAAAAACTACCGCTGATCAACTTTGTGTGAGGTTGTAACCTTCGAACAGGCCTCAATGATCGAGCCTCAACACCTCGCAGACCTCGAAGGCCTGCGTTACGCACCGTCGAATCATGTACCGTAGCGACGCGTCTACTCCAGGGCAGCCTAACCTGACTAACCTGAGCCCATGAGATTCTTCACTTTTGAGACTGTCTATGCTGGGGTGTCGATGAAAAACGATGAAAGAACAAACACACACTTGGCGTAGTTCTCAGCTGTTGTAGGCAGACTCAATGTCGAGGGTGGAAAATAATACTGACACAGATGGCTTGTCTACATTGGATTCATTACTTAGCCAGGTACAGTGGGTCCAAAAAAATCTTCCAAAGAGTGAGGCTTAATATTTATAGGAAATCATTCCCACAAGTGGGTTGCGTTTTGTTGGTTTACAGGAGCGATGACTGACATTCACAAACATGACAGGATATTCATGAACCCATATTGGACATTGATCCATTCTTCCATCTTTCTCCCACACAGCAGCAAACGATGACGTTTTTCGTTTATGTTTACTAAACCCTTGGCAACACTCGGTCCACTAGGCGTCGCGCCAAAACACTAGTCTGCAGCGATCGGACGTTCGTAACGCCTGTAACGTGTGTAACATGTCGTTGTGCGTTGCCCACCCACTCTTTCATTTCCTTTCGGACAATCGTTTCCCCCGAAAGTCACACCCAAAATCGCGGGATCGCGACTCGCGCACTTGCATCTCGCTGTGTTGGTGAGCGCCACAGAGAAAACGGCCGATCGCGATCGACGCAACACGCGCTCGAGGAAGAGCACGCCAAAGTGTGCCACGCTCGCGCACTCGAAGGGGTAGGGGAATTTAAACTTAACACACTTTTAAAATTCAATAGCAGGCCAGGGTTACCTTACATTGAAAAATAAAATTCATACCAGGCACCGGCGTGCACCACCGCGACGCCACGCGATCCCTCCGTCCCGCTTCCACTCGCGCATCGCGTTGATCTTCGCGATCGTGAGCCAGCGAGTTCGTGGGGGACGGTTGCGGTGGCGGGGTGGTGCTCGCTGATGCTGGTATGATGGTGGGTAGGGGAGGCGGAGGGCGATGCGCAAAACCAGCATACGCCAGCCGACAGACGCGCAAGATTTTTCGCGGACGCTTGCTTGCCGTTTCACTCGCACGCACTTACTTTGGACTGCCGCCGATCCGTTTAGACTTTAAGATCTCGACAGGGTGAGAAGGGTACGACGAAGGGAAAGGTAGGGACAGGTACGCGTAAGATCATGTTCAGAAACCCCTCACGCAAAGAGAGCGAGCAATAAACAGTGTGCTCGAGCTGCACTAGAATGCGATAGGGAAGTCGCTGGCACCAACTCCAGGAACGGAGATACCAGAATCGGTACGAAAGTGGATGTGAGTGTTTGTGTGCGAGAATCAACATTTGTTCAGGGTCCTGGCCGATTTCGATACAAGGATCCCTATTACATGATCTTTAGCAAGATACCAACGATTTATGATAGCGAACTCAATGGAATTGAAATGCCTAGTTTTGGAAGACTAAGCCACTCTACCCAAGATGACCATCAAAATGCGGAGTTCTTGCTCCGCAGGTCGCCGGTGGGGGGGCTAGCCTCTAAACTGGAATCTTCATGGTCAACCTGTTGATTCCGCACCGCACGAAAGAATCGCACGCAATCGAGGTATCGCAAGGAATACTTCCATATTTGGCAGTCGCCTAAGGGCAGCACCCAAACGTCGCGTCCTTTCCGAAGGAAGCGAGTAAAAGATAAAATAGAAAATCAGTCGGTCATCGGGTAATCAGCGCAAGTTTCACCCGTCCGTGCAATCGGCACGACTGTTCCCTCCGGGCCACTCACTGACGGATGGATACAGCAACGATTAGTCAAGTTCAAGTCTCCCGGTGTCCTTGGGTCCGCGACGTCCGAACCCACTCAAGGCGACCGACGGCGATTGGCGCGCTTCGATGGACGGATTGGTTAGCATCGTAAAGGTGCCGGCAGCTGAAGTCGATTACATAATTACCGGTGGAGTGATACTCAGCCCTCCAAAACCGTCCGGCTGTCGCGGCCTTTGGGACGCGCGACTTATGAAAGAAAAAGCGACGCGGGAAGGTTGACACGTATTTCTTCGCGGTCGGCGTTAATGGCTTTACTTGCGGTGCATTATGGGGACGGGCGTAAATCTTAAACTACATACATTCCAACCCGGTGCAGTAGCTACCGGTGCCAAAGGAGGTGATGATGGATTGTCAAAAATGACCACATTGGAGACCGATGGTTGTGAAACTCCTTGGGGGGCCGGGTGTTGGAGTTAAAGACTTGTTAATTGTTGGTCACGGCTTCGTGCATACCTGTAAGGAGTGGAGAAAAAAAGGAATTAATTAATCAATTTGCTTTTTCTGAAAATTACGGACACATAAATCAGACGTTTGGAATGTGAAGTGATGAGCAAAGCAAATATCCACAGCTTAAAACAGCCGGTTTGCAAATCTGCTCCATGATGGATGAGATTCAACCCGTTTCGCCTCAGTTGAACGATCTTCGCGTATCATAATATAAAAATAGGCTGACCCATTTTTGCGCCTCTAAAAATAAACACATCTTCCCATTTCTCAACCCAGCCCTCATTCTCTCGGCAAGTTATCATCTTTTCCTTACAAGACGTTGGGCGAGTGACGCTCACCGCGGCTCAACCCTGTTGACGTTCCTGCGTCCGTACGATCCCGTTGGCTGTCTGTTTTATTTTGAACCATTTTACTGCCGGAAAGCTGAGGCCGCCCGGTGTCGGTGTGACTCGGCAGATCCCGTAAATCTACCCCAGATTCTCCGGGTGCTGCTCCAATCGTCACTAAGGTATGGCCGAATAAATCGCAAAACTATCGCAACAAACAGAGCGGGTACCTCGCCTTGTTGCCCGAATCATAGATGGTTAGGCCGGTTTCCGCCCGATGAACCCCACGCCTACCGTCGTCCGGAACATCATACACATGCACGGGTGGGCTATCTTCATTATTACTGGCAAAACCGCTTCGCAAACGTACTTTCTGTTTCGCCAGCAGCGAACGCCGTGACCTCGATATATTTATTGCAACAAAAGTCGTCGCCGCTGCCGAAAGGGAAATAAATACCATCCTTAATCGTCCCTTTCTCAACCCGCGGTCTTTGGCTGCGCCCCGCGAAATCGGTTGAAACTGCCGAGCAAATTAGTTGCGAATCACAAAAATAAACTTACGCCCTGCCCCGCTTGCCCTGCCCCACTGCGGGAGCAACAGCAGGTACAGCAAGGGAGTTCAGACGTGTCTCAGACCTCATCCCAGGGTAGACGCCGGATGGTGTTCTAATTTTAGTAGTTCCCTGCCTGTTTCGGACTCTATTAGTTATACGGGCGCCAGTGCTTGTTTTGTTTTTGGATTCGGTACAAGCGTACCGGTACGTTTACAAAACTATCAGCCTCCCATTGGGTGTCTCAAGGAAGTCCTAGACAATATTTGAAAAATCTGCTAAATTCCTACCGCATCGAAAGATATCGGTACACGGTAGAGTAAACTTGAGGTGTACCTGCAATCAGCGTAACGTCTAGGCAATTTCTGTCATCATCATTTAGATTGGCGACATAACGAGACTTTCTATTTCCTAAGGTCATAAGTTGGCAACGAAACAGGAGAACCACTTAGCAATTGAAAGAGTACTTAGGAAGTCAACGGAAGCGGTAGCTAGTGTATGTAGTTCCGCTGCAGGATAATGTCTTTAAGGATGGCAAAGGATAGAAAATTATTTCAATGGCATAGACGCATGATGAGACTGTAACGATCAGCGACATTGTATATTCATGCGTCTAATACCTGGTGAAATTCAAGGAGGACACCATATGACAGCTGTCACTTCGGTAAATGGTTTTAAAGGGGTAGGCTGAACCTCGGAACATAGATTTGTCCCTCTTTCCTAGTTTGGGTGCGTTTTGGCAAAGTTAATTCTGTGGCATTTAGTTTGGCGTAATGAAGTACACTAAGGGTTCACCCTCCAAAGAATCCCGTTTTTAAAACGCTTGTTAAAGGGACCTACAAACGTGTCACCGATAACGACCAGCCCCCTCCCGATTCCCTTATCTGCACGACCTTCGCCATGAGGCAACACAAACATCAAGGACATGTCATAACTCTGTGTAACCGCAAACCCCGCCAGTGTTTCTGTCACCACACCAACCATCTAACGCATTTACCGCAACAGACGAAGGCGCTCGGGGCGAGTCAAGTCCAGTGTCTGAATAGCAAAGATCAAACTGGAGGCGAGTAAGAAATAAAATAAAGTAAATAAATTCACTTGAGCAACACGCACCGCCCGAGGCAGGGATCGGCAGTGTGCGTAACCGTGTGCGAAACATTTGTCAAATTTAGCTCCATACGCACCCTCTTCTTGCGCCAATTGGGTCAAGGCTGCCGGTGCGATTTTGCGTATTCGGATGACCGGCATTCTTCTGTCTTTCTTCAACACTGACTGTTTGCTTTCTCTTCTTACTATCCGACAGAGCGGTTTAGTACGTCCGGTTCCCAGGTCAGCGGCGCAAAATGGTGTCCAAAATGGAGTGTTACACATCCATTTCGCCATAAACTGTAACCACAGCAATCCGACATTAGAGAGCTCAATCACAGTTGGGCCAAACCGGTTCCTACGCACTCGAAGCCACTTTCCGTTTCAACTGTTCGCTTCTTTCCAAAACCACTTTCGACAGTGTTGCGACCCGAAAAGCCTTAGGCTACCGGGTTTTCGGTCGACCTCTAGCGCCAATGGCCTAATTTTGGCCAGTTGCAACTTGAACTTGAGACAAAGTCGTTGCGACTTTGAAGCCTAATTTGAAGTCACCAACGGCCGGGGTCTCGCTGTAAAACGGCGTTTCTTCGGTGACCTTCGCCAGCAAAATCCGTCCACCTGTTATAGATGCCCCTTCCAGCATGCTTTATGTTTCGGACATATCCCCTCCTCTCCCATCGCTCGGTTGGTAGGCTCCATCTTTTGGCAACTACGGACTGGAGGATTTAGCGGCGTTCAAGGAAATGTCAAAATCACGTGACAAAAGCGACACGCCTTTGAAGTGACAAATACCAACAGAACTGCACCGTGGATCCCAGCGCGGACTGCATGCGTGTTTGTGACTGTGTATGTATGCCTTGCGTGATGAATCCGTCCGCCACCCTCGGATCCAGCGACAAACGCGAGCCGGTAACCGTGAAGCGAAGTGAAAACAATTGAACCATTTAACCGGAGGGCAATCGAAGGCGTCGAGGTCCCCCAAGCCACCAGAAGCGCGAGTGACACTCGCTAATCGCGCGACCATGACGGCCGCCTGTAGTGGGATTTTCGGGTGGAACCGGCGGCGCACATAGACACCGGCGCGGCAAACACTTGGCAATTCGGTGTGAGTTTTTGGGTCAAGTTCAGCCGAAAGTTTTTTGTTTGGAGGCTTCCCATCCACACCAATCGGTTCGCTCTCTATCCGTCTCGTAAGCCTCCACTAGTGCTGGAGCAGTAGAAGCTGCTGGTTGGTGTGAGTATGGCGATATGGCATAGAAACCTTGGCCTCGCGGTGACATGCAATGGCAGAGTTGGCTTCAAAATGGCGGCAATTGTCGTCAAAGATCAATTGTACCGAGTGGGAACTGGGAAGAAGTAACGCTTTTCCTCCCAATGAGTTTTGCGAGCATTCCTTGCGAAACATTTCTTTGCGAATTAAATAATAATATTTTGAATACTCGAGCAACACGGGCATCAAACGGATCAGCAGACGGCGGAAAACGGTTCGCCAAGGCCAACCGGGAACATCTGTTTTGTACACTCGCACGTTCCGCCGCCAGACAGCGATCATCTGGTTGGATGTTATTTTTAAAACATATCACCCAGCAAAACCACCAATTATCATTACGCGTGGCGCAATGGATGCATGCGAATTAGATAACCCTCGACTCGACTTGGGGCTTCAGGGGTCCTCTCGTAAGGAGTTATATATTTTTAAATTGACTTTTCTTTCCCGTTTCTTTATCACTTTTGAGCTTGTATCACTGTACGCCATCTTTGACTGGGGTTTTGCGGTTTATTATAGATCGGCACTAGCTTAGATGTGGATTGCTTTGTCTTGTCTATTTGTTTTGAGGATCGATTCGCTGTACGAACGGTCTAAAACGATTTGAGCTTGTAGTTAATATTCCTAGCAAGTTGCTTGAGAAAACACTGACAAGTAACGAAACGCACAAAATCAAAACCGACTAATCACTGACCAATTGGTAACTAATCGGTGACTATTTTTCAAGCTGCTTTGAGAGTGCGTAAAAACAGGAAAAAAGAAACCTATAACAATCATAATGGAAAATGAACAAACGCTCAGCTCGGGTGAGTTGCGGGGGAAAAATCAATTAACCCACAGCCGGTCGCAGAAATGGGTCAGAACGCGACTTGCGCTGCTGCGCCGTCCGTAAGGAACCTAAAAGGATGCCAGCCGAGCGCGACTGTCAAACAAAGAGAAGATCAATCATCGTCAAGTGGAAGCCTGGTCAGGCCAGGGAAAGGGCAAATGCGGTCGCACCGGGCGGACGTATTCTGCGCCGGCCGAGAACGGAACGAGAACTCGGCGAGTGCGCAAATAATTTCCCCCACGCGCATCTCAAGTGTATGAGCGGTATACTTGTATGGACGTGGTTGGAAATTCGGTAAAGTACAGTTTCTGTAGTGTTTTAAGTGGTTTAAGAGTGGAATGGAAAATAACGATGCTGTACAAAGAATTACATTTAAATCTAGTACGATTATTTACAACCTAATTATTACTAGATCTTTTCTGTCATATCCTCACGAGAAATGAATCCTACCATTCCGACATTCACACTAACTTGCGGTGGCACTAACATCGACGTTAAATGTCTCATTCACTCATTACCTTACCCCAAATCGGCTCATTACCGCCTGTTCTGCGGATGTAAATGACAAGACGACGTGAACCGACTCGCGCTGTTCTACTGGGAATTGTTTTAGCTTCGCTAATTATGCTACTGGAACGGCCCCAGTCTGCCAACCCTCCATTCCGTGCGACAAACAGCCCCACTTAGCTGACCACGCTGACACGGATCGGAATGGGAACTATTGGTTGCAGATATTTGCCAATAGCATGTCGGTCAGCGGCGCAAACCGCCGATGATCGGAAAATTTTCCGCTGAGCTCTGCTGTAGTTGTTGTTTTTGATTTTTTTTTGTGTCAACCGGGTTGTGCCACTTTGTGCCGTCGTGGTCGGTTTTGTGGATGACAATTGTTTCTGTTGTTTTATTAGCTGCGCATGGACCGGGAGCCGCCTGTTGAACGATGGTCTGCTCGCGTAAAGTTGTTGTTTTTTTTTAATGTTGCAAAAGGGCTGCTTGCTTGGCCTCGTTCTTTGGCGTGGCCTCAAAAGTTGTGGCGAGGAAAATCTAATAGTGCATAACTTCTAAGAATGTTCGGTAGTTCAGTACTTTAGTTTTTCGAACATGTCCTATACAAGAAGTATGTGATCGTATGTGTTAAAACTGTTATGCCGCATTGCGAAATCATTGTGTTTCAACTGTTTCCATGTAAGCCATGAACCAATATCACTGCTACCATCATTAAGGAAATTAAGTCATCTTAACATTCCCCAAACCATCATAAGCATTAGAATTGCACAAAACAAGAGTTGGAGAATCAAAAATAACAATTTAACACTCCAACACAACTCCAAAAAGCTTGGAAGCGACCTAATTAACACACAGGCATTGGTTGTTCGCGCGTCCGAAACCTTCCCGAAAGAATTTAGCTACCATCGTCCGTCGGATGAATTCACGGTCCAAACTTGGCTTATCAATAACACGCAGGACGGTGGCCTCCGAAGGGAACACCGCCACCGGACACGCCAGAAGGCGGCCGAAGGTCGCCGGCCACTTAGCGGGTGCGCGTAGCGATCGATTTTCCAATAGTGTACGGTGTGCTTCACCTTGGCAACTATCCGATAAGATTAAACGAACACACTACAGAGACCGATGCGCCGTTCGCCGTCGGCTCCTGATGTCCGTTCAGTTGATACCGTTCGACGTCTTGGTTTGATTTATATGCGAGAAATAAGTGCTTGATTCGTATCAAATGTAGCTTACTCCGTACGAATGTGAGCATTATTCTTACGGCTGTGTTGGAAGTTTTGTAAAATAAGAGTCAACTTTATTCACATTGTTTGTATAGAACATAGAACAAACTTTGAATTATTCTAGATAATCTGTTAATATACAAAAATCAAATGCGTAGCATTTAGTAAACACGGCCTTCGCGAATTTATTTGAACTTTTTTAATTGATGTGAGCTTTTCACAACCAGTATATGTTCCTAACAATATTTCACAGGTTCATTTCGCACGATCAAACACGATTTGAATGCATCGAGCTGCCGACTTCACTCTCATTGCGGTGCATCACGGGCCGAGGTTATCAAATGCACTACGCTTCCGCCATGTTGTTACTCTATCCTGGCCCATTTCTTCCATCACTTCCACCGTTAGAGTGTTCCTGCAACCCCCGCTCCTAACGCTCCATTGCCATCATATACTAGCCCGGAAGTGCGATGGTGATAAAAAGAGTAAAAACAGTAGTCGGTTGGCTAAATGTGCCTAACTCACGCTCGACGTACGCTCCCGGAGTACTGATGCATGCCAGAACACGTACTTGTACTTCGGAGCTAATAGGTGCACCGGTGCATTTGCGTCGGCTCTTGGCGCCCAACAAAACAGTTAGGATTAATGATGATCGACTTTAGAGTAGTGGTCTGCAATGAATCCTAAAGAGTCGTCTATCCTAACTAACATCTCATTTCGACTATTCAATTGAAACCAGGCACAACAACAATCGCTCGATGTAAACTGTGCGTGATCTTCACCGTCCACTAACCTGTGACCTCCAGGGAATAGCTTACGGTGATTCCAAGCGACTAGACCAATGAATCCCGTTTACGTTATTGAATTTGGAGGTTAAACGCTTCGTTGCAGCGGGAACCTCTCGTATGTCGTACTCGACGCGATCATCATCCGGACTAATTCCGCGGCAGAGCAAAGTTTACGACCGAAAGTCCTCCACCCTTTGGGAGCAAACGGAGATCTACAAACGACCGTATTTACTCTGCCGTCTGCCAGGGTGGCCAATATCTGCACCATCTCAGCCGTCCTCAGCGGACACTGTAGCGTTGCACGAGCTCCCAGCTCCCTGCCTCTGTTCACAAACAAGTAGCAAAACCTCAAAGATATCGTTATTTACTCGTTTATCTTCACGAACCGGGCGTTTGTTTTGTTCCCGCTTGCTCCACGGTGCAGTCTGCATCGGCGTCGGCTTACAATTGCATGTCGTCCGTGAGGAGTTCGAGCCGTATAACTTTCGCCACACTGTCCTCCCGATGCCACGTCTCTATCCTGGCCCTGATGCTTGTGAAATATGTCTCAGTCTGCGTATGACGTAGTTTGTCTTGCGGACGCGTGCGTGAATCGAAGGGATTCAATATTTGGCGCCGGAACCATCTACCACACGATGGAGCAAGTTGTTTAGAATTCTCACACACCTCTGGCGATATACACAACCGTCCGAAGGGGGCGTACGTCTCAAGGCCAATGGGCGGGGGAAAACCCCATTTCTCTGACCCGTCGGTCAACTTGTCACCGACCGACGGGGGTAATGGTAGTACCAGGCTCTCTTATGACTAGCGGAACATTTACGATAGTAGTTACCATCGCGATCGACCGTTTGATCGTGCGTGCACTAATAGGAGCGCTTAGAGGAGCGCTGTTCCTTGTGCGCGTTTGTGTGCACTCACTCGCCACCAGGAAGGAGACAAAGAGATCCGAACAGCTCCGACCTTCCGCACTAATGGCGCAGTGTCTGTTGCATCTGCCACGGTGCACTTACATTGGCACGAAACTGCATCCAAAGACACGCTCGCGCACGAACAATGACTTACGGTTGAACGATATCTGGACAAACTCCAAAACGGAAGCGACGGTGCGCGTTAGACGTTGTTCAAAATATTACTTACAAAACCAGATAACCATTAACACATGCGTTTAAAGTATTCATAGCAGAAAGTTTAAATATTTAGTACAAAAAGTTGTCGTTGAAAGGATTACAAAAATAGTTTGTGTTTTTAAGCAGTCAATATTAAAACGAATGGATTATCTCAACTATCTCGACTAATTTGCATCTCCACATGCATGCAAATATTGTTGCAATAAAGCACACACAGTATAACATCAAGCTCATTTCCTTTAATCTTCAATTTACGAGTCTCTAACGCCTAACCACCGCGCGATGTAGGAAATGCAAAATAGACGACAAAGTGTTGATTGAGTGTACACATGGTTGGCCCCCACCACCCGCTGAGGCTAAGGTAATGACAATTTCGGTCTAGCTCACCCGCATCGACTTCGCCCTCGCCCACGAACCGCCAATGCCGGCGTTTACCTCCGCATCAATTAACGACTTAATTCCTCAGACGACTTGGGCGACACTGTCTCGCGCCACACGCTGGGGGTGTCTGAAGCTGCCTGCACAATCTGCATCTTTACCACCCTTTCTTTCTCTCTCTCCCTTAGCTCCATCACCTCTTCTAGCAGTGGTGGTTGGATCGGTATCAATCGCAAGACACGCGCGCAGCACTATAATTTCCTCGTGGCGGAAAAGTTCTAAGCCTTTCGGTGGGAGGTCGCGTGCGTGGAGGCCACCGTACGTATCTATTTCTCTCCCCTTCGAGCGCGGGCACTGGGGGTCCACAACCTACCCCAACGTTGGTGCACGATGTCCAGACCCCCGCTGCTTATTCCTCGCCAACCTCACCCTCGTCAGCGCCGTCGGATAGTAGCATTAATTTATTGATTATGCTAATCTGCCGAACGTTGCGTGCCATTTGCATCTGGCTGGCTGCAGTTTTGCCGATGCATCGATGCGCTCCGCAGTCGGAAGCCTTTGTCTTATGTAGTCTGTTCGTGTTTATTTGTGCGTGTGGTTGTGTGCGCCAACTATGATTCACTGCCACCATCGTTGCTCCCTTTCCAAAGGGGGTGGCTTCCGACTCGGAGACCCTCGACTTGACCGTGGAGCGAACTTCCCCCAGCTCAAACACACACACAAACTCATGCACACACCACTCGAGGCCGAAGAGAGGAAGAACAATATCGCCGCTACAAAAGGGCAACAAAAGCGTGATTAGGTTCGTTCTTGAAGTGCACGCCCGACGTTGTTTGCACGCGGAAAAAAGGGCAAACAATTATAAGCGCGTACGGGGCCAGAGGGTAGCCGAGTGTGATCAGATAGTGTTCCGCCGTAAGTACAACAGTACAACAGTTTGGCAAACAAGCACCGGGTGTTTTTTTTTAATATCGCACCGATAAGCGAACCAAGGGCTGAGCCATCTGAGGTTCCATTGGAAACCTTACTGGTTATCACGTGGACCATTGATCCTTGAGTACAACTCATTGATGATGCCTAACTTATTCACTTCTCTCACAAATGTCTCCTAAAATCTTCGAATTAGAGTACAGAGGTTTAAGCTTTGTTTTTCTCTGAATCAACGTATTGACATTGAAAATGGTTAGCTCTATGTCAACAAACGCAATCGAATCAATCCCTAACCTCTCGCGCTGTCACTCACGAACCGGGCGGCATTGCAGCTGCAACTGGGCATACATGTATGCACTTGAAAACTGAACGCCCTCGTGCGAGTGCAATGCATGCAAAAGGTTAGCACGGCTTCGCTTGGACCAGAACAAAAAATAAAAAATAAAACAAAGCTACTCTAGCTCGTGGCCGCCATTTCGCTACGTCATTTACAATTATTACACAAGTCATATCGGACGTTTCAGTTGGGTTCAAAGAAGGATACGAAATCTGCTGCACATGTGGCAGGCTAACGTAAACCAAACCGAAACTATTCTCGATTTTTCCTGCAGGATCAAAAGGACTACAGCTTTCCAATTGCCCTCCCCAGTCCCTCTGCCGCGTCCAAGGTCTTAATGAAGCACGTGCATCAAATTTTACAGATTTAACAGGTCGGTTGTAAATTTTATTACAAACACACACTCGGAAAAGTTGAAATAACAAAATGATCTCGAAACGGTTCCATGACGTGTCGGGCGAACCATTACAGAACCATCCGTGTGCAGCGACGGAACGTGCTTCCGGTGCATAAACATTGGCCGCGTGCCGCACTGGACGGGCCCCATTTGGCATGCACTTTTTGCAGCTAGCTTCGCGGTGCGAGATTTGTAAGATTTTCCACCACACGTTCGAGTGAACTGTAATCGTTTTTCCATCGCCTTGCGAGACGAAAGTGATGTAATGGTTTGGGCAACGATCACTTCCGCGAACAACCGATCGTGCCTGACAGGAAGGTTGGAGAATTTCTGCCCACACGTGTATGTGCCGATTTTAGAAAAAAAATTATTGGAAAACGCAATACACGGCAGGTAGTAGCGTGAAAGAATAAGGGTATGAACAGAAAAAGTAAACGAAAACAAGCAAAATACACAAAAGCTCCCTTCGATCACCAAACAAATTCAATCCAGAGGGCTTTTCAAGGATACAACCGGTCGAGATGAGTTATCCGGAAAAGTAACACGTAATTTCAAACACACGTAGCACGTGCGTCGTCCTGCTGGCGACGGCGTACAAATAAAGGCTGGGTAAACAGAACCCATCATGGAGTCTCGGGGGCTCGTTCTGCAGCGAATCAGCGATCCACCCGAAGACCAATGAATGGCGTCGTTCGGCTTTCGGCAGTGTTTTTTGGGGACCATACAGCTGTTCACATGTTTTCACAATTCTTGGAAATTTTTCAACAAAGTATGCTGAACGAGGAGTGGAAGCTTTAATGGAAGTTTTTTGCTTGCCGTGCACTGCTTGAAGTTTTGAATACGTGTTGGATACTTTTCAACACTATCAGCTGAACAAACAACACCTCACAAACCTAGATCCCATCTCAATTTAAGAATCTGTTATTAGTTTCAACATTTGGTGACATTTTAAGGTGCTGCTTGATATGTTTGAAAATTATAATGCATTTTCATAACCATGTTGACAATCACACCTTGATCTTCAATGTTTGGCACCTGTAACCGACACCACCAACTCCATCCAACACCAAGGAAGATTGCATTTGAATTTCGTATCTTTGGCTAAGGCAGATGGTTTAATGGCTCACCTTGGACCCCAATGTGACTTGATTTCATTCATCCCAACGTAGTATAACGTTCTCACGCATCGCTCCAATCCGGCTCAATCATACCGCTTGCTCTTCACTTTTCACAGGGCCACGTTTGGCATTTTGCTAGCACTTCCTCCGCCCGTGAAAATTTATGGAAATATTCAATCGAGCTTTTGTTTGTTTGGTTTGTAAAACAGTCCAGCATAGTTTTTCGCTCAAGGTCGCAGACTTCCTTGCCCGATGGGGGTAGGGGGGAGGGGGGAGAGGAACGTTCGGCATAAAAATGCAGAAATGCCCAAACGACGGTGGAATCCGGTGGGGCGGAGGTCACCACAAGTCGAATGGCCGGAAAAGGAAATCCGCAGCCGAAAAACTCATCACCAACCGTACAGCTGCTGGTGATTCGGTTCGTTTGTTTGTGTTTGTGTTTGTGGGGCGGACTGTTTTTCCAGTTTGAATGATCGTGCAAACTTTCAAGGGCGTCACGTGGAGTGTTTTATTTTTTTGGGAAGGGGGTTTTTTCTGGGCGGTCTATATTATTCCATCCCTGCTCAGGATGAGATTTATTCGTCGAAGGGGTTAAAACCAATGCTCCATCCAACCATCTCTTTGGCGGGGAGCAGAGAGCGGCAGCTGTCAATCAGCTGTCAAACGTTAAACGCATTTATCGATACACATCTTCGTCGTGCCCACTGGATCACCTGTGCGGTCGAGTTGTTGGTTCCTTTCGCAAATGGTTTGACATTGGCTTTTCAGCGGTTCAACAGTGAAGGATCCTCCGAAGTCGCACGCTCTCTTGGCGCGCTTATCGATACGTAAAGTGGATAGGTCTAATGGGTGCCAAACGATTTCCATTAGTCACATTGTGGATGAGAGTTCTGATTCAGATTTAGCTGATTGTATTAGACATAATTTAAAACTTAATGCAGAGTGATTATTAAAAGCACACACTAGATCATCATTTCAACCGGGCTTTGTTCGATTTTAATTACCAACTACAACTACAACAAGAAGGAAATTCATACAATAGAAGATATTTAAAAACCGTCATTTCCGAACAGCCTATCCTTCGGAATCAGCTTAACCGCCCTACAGACATGTCACCTGCTGGCTTAGGTGTGCTAATCACTAGCATTCGCAAAACCATAGGCGTCGAGCCGAGACACCGAGAAGGCTAGACGCTGTGCATGGGACGCCGTGACCTTCGACCGTGTCGCGACCATGCTCGCGGTTGCCGTTTGGCGGGCTTGGCTTGCGTGGCTGCGTGCACATGTGGGTCCACCAATACGATGTCGAGCACCTTGTAGTGGACACCTGGAACCACAAAGCGATGGGTGGTGGAATCGTTTGCCATTGATGATTTCAAGAACAAGCGTAGTTCTACATAGGACGGAACCGTTGTGATCCTTTGGAAAGGCGAGAAATACAACAACATCCTTCGATAACGCAGTTCTTCGTTCGAGTGTTTCGAACAATTATGCAATTAATTTACTGAAACAATCAGCCGTGCGTGCGTTTCCTACCGGCGCTCAGTTTCCGCAGGAAACACGTTGACCTCCGATGGATGCCTACTTCCGTGATCTGGCGTTAAAAACCACAATGTTTTAATCGAAATACTCCATGCACCACGACTATATGAAACACATTACTAGATCATTCACGCACAGCACGTGAGTCAGATTGTTCCACCGAATATCCTTTGAACCAATCCTTTTCAAAACGCTTCGGCTCGTTTACGTCAATAAAAACAGGAAGCCTCTCTCGATAAACATTTTTATTTTCTCAATGACCTTCACGCAATGGAGTGGAGCTTTTAGCCGGAGCGCCTAGTTCATCCATATTAATACCTGTTTACTTGAATTAATTTTTGCGTCCACCGTAGGGTTTTATCCGAATAGTGAGTGCATCCGAGCAGAGCGAGATGAATCGGCCGCACGTCAGTGGCGTATGGTATGAATAAAATATTTTCAAAATTAATCAGTCCTTGTCTCTTATCAGGCAAATAGTTGTCACGCAGGGTATAACATAGTCTAGAAGTTGAAGGAGATAAATAGTATGGTTTTTTCTTTTAAACCTACATCAAGCTTTTATCCTCATATAAAATTGCTATGAACCGTTCAACGGAAGTCAGTTAAATTATATATGCTATATCCATTTCTTATGGCTAATCCTGGAACTTACTGGATATGTTGCAATAACTTACCTTGAAAACAGTCTCCAAGCCTCTAGAGTGTTGACAGTTTGCCTTCAGTTTCCGCATTTTAATCCCGTATGAGTTCAGAGAATTCAGCGAAGAGTTATTCGAGCAATTTATATTCCTATTCCGAGTCGACTCGTCCTTCGGATGTTTATTATTCCAACTTTTGTGTCAACAACTAAGCACAGTTTCAACCGTATTTCTTCTAGTACCGTTTTGAATTTACTTTACCACTGCATTTGCCTTTTCTAACGAGTACTATTTGGGCCTATGCCGTTCAACCAGCCACTCCAACGCACTGCTGATGTTGTTTTCCGATTTCACTCTCACTTTTCCACCCCGCAGAGTGGTGGGCTCGATCGGGAAACGATCGGACGGAAATTGTTGAGCACACTATCGAACCACACTCTTCGGCGACCCGCGGAGTGTAACCGACACTGGCCGATAGGCGGGAAAACTCGCGGCAAAATCTTCCAGGCCGGGCCAACACTTTCCACACTTCACTCCGGTGGCCCACGCACGAGATCTTTTACTTTTATTTGCGTACCCTCGCGGGCTATTATCGCACGCAGGTGGTTATCATTAATATTTTCATTTCCATTCGATAAATTTGCGTTGGGATTAAATTTCCACTGCGCCGGTCGTAATTCACTCACATTTCTCCAAATGCGGCGTTTGATTATTTATCCACTCGGTGGGAAAAATGCCGGACCTCACGTGCCGGTAGATTTGCACTCTCGATTTTATCGCCCCCAAACAGCTGAATTTATCTTTTCCCTTTTTCACGGCATAAAACTTCGAACACTCGGAGAACGGAAGATACGAAGGCGGCGGGAGCACTTCTTGTTGTTTTTTTTTCGTTTTTGGTACGGCAATAATGAGCACAATTATTATGCTTCGGCTTTGATGTTGCTGATGCTGTTGATGCTAACGATGTTGCGCCCGCCCGATGGCGCTCTGCAGCGGAAGCCCACGTTGGGGTCGGTGGTGACCGCTAAACCGATGTTGTTTGTTTTTTTTCACCTCTCTCTCGCTCTTTCTCTATTCACTTTCAGCGAAAGTTAGCTTAGAGCCACGCTTTGAGGTAATCGACCGGTCCGGCAGATCGTGTTTTCACTTTCCAGCGGGTAGAGCTGCACATAAGTATTTTTTCGGATTTCCACTCACAACAACATTGTTGACGCCACTTTTTGTCAGCCGTTGTCAAAACTTGTGTTTGAATTTTATAAAAAATATTTTGTCTCCGGTTGTCACGTTTTGTTTAACTTCTTCTTTCACGAGTCACGTTTTCGGGTAGTTTTAAGTGCACTTTTTGTTGGTAGAAATATTTCTTCAACTATAACTAAGGTGGAGGCACTCCTTTGGCAGCTTACAAGCGGGCGTTTGTTTGTGTACGGAACACCACTTCCGATCAACTATTCCAAAATCATTAATTAAATTGTAATTTCTTCTTTACACCCTCGTGAGTATTTTTCCCCGCGGCACTATCTTATCATTCGTTACTGAACTTTGGACAGTAGAACACCGTTTTGTACCGAAACAAACACGACTCACTAGTCTTCAGGTGTGAACTTGCTTTGTGCTGACACAATGTTGCAGCTTCGATTATGCTGATTTCTTCCTTTATTTCGACCGACGTCACAGGGTGCACTTAATTGGTACGATTTGCACACAAACACCCGTTGCCCCCTGGCCTTCCCCCAGCAAAGCACCTGGTGGAGACGCTTACCTATGCGTCGTCGTCGCTGAAGGCCTCCGGTTGATCACTTTCACTGCTGAGTGTTAAGGCTCGAAGAGGCACATCGGTACGCCCGATTACGGTGGGCTATTTAGGGCGGTAGGAATCTACCACTAAAACCACAGAAAACAAAATTGCATAGAGCGGGTTTGCATCTAGCTAGAACTGTAGGCCGGACGTAAACCGTTACAGCACCACGTACGCTTCAGGCGATCGGAACCGAACTTGAAAATCTTTGATTCGCGACAATCGCGAAGGACGCGAGCGCGCCCTGAAGATCGCACAACCCGATCGCGGGATGGCTGCGGGAAAACGAGAAACGGCCAAAATAAAACGGAATGGCACGGCAAAAGAACACTAACGAAACTAACGGACAAAACAAGGACGGCGCGCACGCGTCCACCCAGCACACCAGCTTCCGCTTTTGCTCCTTTTGCTGGCTTCACGAAATGCAGGGCGTTTGTTCCGCTGGTTCTCGAGTACACACACGGACCCGCTCAACGGGGAAAAGGTAAGACACACGCGCGTCAACGCGAACGAAAAGTCACTGGCAGACTGACGTACGGTTCGTACGCCGCACGCTTGCCGCCATTGCGAGGAGCACATCGCGATGCTCGAAGAAGTGAGTTTCTCCGGCTCACTCGCGCGATGAGCGCGCGCGTTCATTCGCTCTCGCGCTCGCGAACTTTTTCGCGCGTTTCGCGGGAAAAACGGCAACACAAAAGCCACTCTCGCGCCTCTCGCATCTCGCGGTGCAGCATCTCCTCACGTGCGAGAAGCTGTTTTGCTCACAACCATCCCCCGCGCGGGGGTTGATGAGAGAGCGAATTATGCGAGCTATAGTGAGTGAACGGCTGCAGAAATGCGTTGCAACGTCGGGTTTTCGGGGGATGGAGCCGGAAAAAAGGGAGTCCCAAAGGTGCATCGCCTCCCGCCCGGGAAGGGAGAAAAACTAAGCGAAAATCCCTTACCGAATGCATGTCCGCACGGCGCGATGTCCGTGACCATTCGGCCGAAAGGGTTCATTCATTCGAGCGTGCAACCATTTTTCCGCCCGAACGCCCGAAGGCGTTGCAAATCGTGGTCGCGCGGCTGTGCGAAGGAAAAGTTCAACGAAACTGACGGCGGAGAAAAGTAAATGTTATTCGAACTTCCCCCCCCCCCTCCCCCCTCCCACTCCACACACCCCTCCCATGGCGGGGCGATTGAACGGGGGAGACGGTGCAGGAAAAAACAAACTGGATTTTCCTCCCCACACCGAGAGCCCCACACGGAAGCACCCCCCGTCGGTGGGGCCGCGACGTAGGCAAATGATCTCTCACTGGCACACACACACACATACAAAGACCTCAAGAAGGCAATCGCAGGCCAAAGTCAATTGGCAATTTCGCTAACGTTTTGTGTTACGAGCGAATCTCTTCTTCCAGACGCGATCCAGAAGGGAACGTCTTCGTTCGCGTGTTAAGTGATTCATGGAGGACCGCACTTTAGTCCGGGTTGGTTCCCGAGAAAACTTGACCCACTTTTTTTTCTTTCTTTCGGATGGAAGACGCACGGAGGACCAATAGAACGCACTTCGCAGAATGCGAGCCGAAGACTCGGCTAATGAGATTTACAGAAGCATCCATAAACCTTTTCCATAAATATTGATTTATTACAGGAACGCCCGATGGCTTTTTAATGGAAAACATTTGTCTGCGCGACCACAGTCACACATTTTTCCGAAGGATATTGCGCTCAATGAGGTAGCACAAGGTGGATCGTAAAGCATTGAACGAAAATGAAAAACCACATTCGACTTCCGCAACGGAAATAAATAAATCCAAAATCGCTCTAGCATTAGGCGAAGAACACTTGAGGCAACTGTTTCAAGGCACCGGAGCGAAACGAGCCACCTACACCGGCTTCGAAGGCTAGCGCAGGCGAACCGTTAAAGGACCTTCGGATCCACCGAAGACTTCTTTCTGGCGGGTGATCTTGTATAATTACCCTGACCGCGAACGATCTCCGTTGTTCGCTGAGAGGCCGAATTTTGCTCGGTTGAAATGTTTAAGGATGAGTTTTTGTTTTAACTTCATCTACTAATTAGCTCAAGAGAACTTTAAAGTAAAACAATAGAAGCTTGAGTAGTGCTCTTGGTTTCCATTCTTGAGTATGGTACAACACAATATTTTTCATATGATTTCTCATATGTTTTGTCTTATCAAACACGTAATTCGACCTTCTGTTTTTTATTTAATAACATTGTAATTTAAGAGTTATTTTAATAATTTGAAAAGTTTACATATTTTTTTCGATTTATTTCATTTTATATTATTTTGCGCTTGAACTAACTCATGTACTACTTCATGTTAAATTTTCTGTAATATCTTTCTGTGCTTTAACAGCTTTTATGTGCTATTTATGAGTTATTATTTTACAGTTTTATGCATAGTACTTCGCAGGAAGTAAATACTTTGAAGTATTTATATTGCGTTGTTTATAGTGTTCGAAAAACAAACCGAATGTGATAACAGAGCTCCAAAACCCCGGTGTCGATGGCACTGCACTGCGTCAATGCACCGACGTGGATGCACTCGTCGTTGCAAGCTGCACAATCGTTACAGTTTGGCCTCAAGTTCAATGCCCGGCACGTTTTATGCTGCCTCGAACCCAATAAACTCCAAACAACTTTCTCGCTCGAATGCGGTTACCCGCTCCCCCTCGGCTCCCCCTTCCACGCTCGAGCGACACCCTGCCAGTTACACCCTTTGGTTTTCCATTTTACATCTTTCTTCGCCCCAAAAGCTCCGCATGATCTCAAACGACGATCGGTTGCCGATCGGTGGTTGTTACTGTACAGGCGTGAGTACGCTGCGAGTGCGAGGGTGGCACACGGAGGGCCATTGGGGAGAGATGTGGACAGCGAGGGAAGGGAAGCAAAGGGATCTATTATATTACGAAAATACGAACCGCACACAATAGACCAGGCCGCGGTTCGAGCGCCTCAAAGTACGCCGAAGAAAATCGCGCGAAAAGATGGCAATAGAATGCTGTGACGAGGTTTGTGCTTGTGTATGTGTACGTGTGTATGGCAATGCACTTATGCACCACTCGACAGTGGTGCACTCGTGAAAGGGAGCACGAAGAAGCAATGGTCCTTCGCCGCACAGACCCTCACCCTCAAAGACTCCGCGACGCAAAGCGACGAACGGGTGGAAAGAAAGAAGGCAAATCGGAAAAAGAAC
>KE525006.1:75508-85633 GCA_000441895.2 Anopheles sinensis
GAACTGCACTGCAAAACCGGTGCACTTCACCGGAGCGGAGGGAAGGGGGAGGGAAAACCTCACCGCAACCGGTGTAACGCCTGGTACCTCCTGCCCCATGAGAGAAAGCCGTGGAAAACAAGCTGGAGAAAAGTGAAATTATTTCACTCTCGTGCCAATAAACCATGGACGGTGTAATCTTGCTCGTTTGAGGCTCGGAGGAAGGGGCGGGGGGGGGGGGGGGTCCAGGTGGAAATAGCGATGCAGACGACGAACCCGAGCCGTGCTGACGACGGTGATCGAGATGAAGGTGGGGCAGGCTTTGGGGCCAATGGCCAGCTCCGGACCTCTCTCGGGTTTGTTTCGATGGTGGAAGTGGCGTTAGAGGAAAACATGTTGGAGAAAAATTGCACAAGGAAAAAAGTGAACCCAGCGGCATGGCAGTTTGCGTCTCGCGCCTCAACGACGTCACACTGGAACCGCGGGTCGCTTCCGTCTCAGGACACTGCCCTTTTACTCTCCCCCTTCTCTTACACCTTGGTTCGATTTTCCCTTCGGAAAAGTTACGGCTACGTTCGACCACTTTTTTCGAGCACAGTTTTTAGGCAAATACAATCCCAAACAAAAACATCCTCTCTTCCTTAAACGAATTCAAGCCGCTGTTTCTTGAGTTTCGCAGGCTACAAGTGAAGCTCCTTGAGGGCTCAAAGACCAACGGAAAAACGGCCTCATGAACAAATACAACTTGCAAAGACCGCTCGAAGGTGAACGCGCCTCGGTTTCGCGAAGGAGGGTAAAAATCAGTGCAAGTACCTTAGATGGGGCCAGCACAAGAGAACATTAGAAAGGAAATAGTGCCTCCCACCCACAGCCCAGATATACTTTCTACGGGGCGATTGCATTACCTGTACAACAACCTCGTGATTGGCGGAGGGAAAGAAAACCCGAGCAGATTCCCTTTGGCATCGACCGACACGTCTCACATCCGAGATCCGTGGGTGGATGGCGGTTGCTCGGACGCTTCTCAGCTCAGCCTCAGCACGACAAAGTGAGCCCCGGCATCTCGGTCGGTCCGACGACGGTCGGAGGCGAGTGTGTGTGTGTGTGTGAGAAACACATTAGCACGCGAGCATAAATTAATCAAAAATGTAGCATACCGCGCGCCACGCCGTCGGCGGCACGATCACGGCTAACAAAGTTGTTAATTGCCAGCTCCGGGTAATAAGGCATCGTTATTCCGTTTTCTATTAAAATAAAATTTGATTAGTTTTCGTTGATCATGCGATGAAAGCGAAACATCAAATTAAAATTAATAAAAAAAACTAGCAGTTATTTAAAATCATGTAAAAATCAAAATCATATAAATATAGAACTAGAAGAAAGCCCATAGCATTATATAGATTAAAAATATTCAGTACAAAACTAAACATCCTGGAAGGAAAATTATTTAGATATGTACATATATGAATGACCTTTACCTTGCTTTTTCCGTTAAAAAATACAGCCAACAATCAGGAAGATAAAGAGGCGACTAGCTGTCGACGTTGTACAAAGCAGCTTTTTCCGGCGAGGTTCATTGACATGGCACACCTTCTGAGGTGGAACCAGGCTGCCCCAGGTGCTGACTGCATTTCACGTTGCACCCGGTGCAATAAACCCTTTTCGCACTATTTTTCACTCATTTCTTTCGGAGTTTTCTTTTCTTTAGCTTTCCCGCGAGGAAGACGATCGTGCGAAAGTTAAAGGTTTTGGCTAACCTGGTCGTCCGTTTTGCCGAGACGATGTCCCACGGTCGAGTCTGGTTTGGAGTGATGTACTAAACCATGTACTAAGTGCCTAGCCCTTGTTGACGCCAACGTATGTCACTAGGGTGCCCGCCTTATCAGAACCTAGGGTCGAGTATGTGGCGGCTAGCGGTTTGTTTGTGTGCTCCGTAAATAGAGGAAGTAGCTGCATGCCCAGCTGAGACGAGATACACTCGCCGCTTGAAGTGTCGTATTACACGGCTTGAAGCTTGCTAATACCTAACCCCTTTTGCAGCTAGCACACACGTGCGCATCTCTCTCGATTGGATGGATCGTTGTGGACTTTTCTTCAACGCCATTCAGATCGCAAATGCCGACATTGGCATTGGCACTGGAAATTAGGTCACTGGAGGGGTGTAGAGGGATCTGAAATGGGGCAATAAAATCCGCACTTCCCAGAATATCCTCCACCCCCCATAACCACCTCACCGATCTGAAGTGGCGTTTTCTTCCCTCTTCTTTGCTCGATCCGCTGTTCACTAGCCAGCATAGGAAACAACCGTCAGCTGATTATGGTCTAGGACGCTTCCAGGCGCATCCAGCCACTCCTTGAAACCGAGGCCATCACTATCAGCCTGAGTTAGCAATTCAGTGTGATTAGTGCACACCGATAATGATCGATTATTGCGATCGAAGCGCGGTTTGTTTGTTTTTTGGAACAAGGTAAACAGCGAAGAGCGAACAACACAAACAACTGTGCCGGTTTCATAATACTTCATACTTGAGCCTGAGCCGGGAATTCGAATTATTTGTTACGGATGAAGCGTCACGTTAGCGAATTTGGTGATGGCCTACTTTTGACGCTATCTCCGTAGATCGGTGGTGAAAGTGGGACAAAGATTATTGTGATCGGAAAATCAATGTCATTAGTTGGCAAAATAAAATCAGCAGTTGGAAGAATGATCAGGATGAGACACAATTTACAAGATTTCGTAAGGTAATGTCCTATTTTTCTAGCAAACATTTCATGCTCGAACTGAACGCCAAGAGCCGAACATGGTATCTAAAGCAGGTCAATATCGTTTTATTTTCCTAATAACTCATATCAGAAACTCTTTCGGAAATAATTTTTCCCAGCAATCTTGATAATTAACATATCTATTTTTCATTTGACTATCTCAGAAAAATCATAATTGCATTAAAAATTGAGTAATTTAGTAAGTTCTATTAATTCAGTTTATTATGTTAAATCTTTTTTCTCGTCCTGATACTTAATGACAAAAATGGTTCAGATTCAGCGTAGCGTAACACTCTTCGAATAACTCACTTAACCTCCTTCATTCACTTAATGCATCCTGAATCAATAAAAAGACTCCAATCAAGCGATAAAGTACTCTCAATTGGTTGGCTTTGAAGAATAATTCCACGTCGTGAAGTATTTGCCCATAGCACTACTCATGCTCACCCGGTAAATCCTTGAGCTTCAACAAAGGGTTTGGTCTCTTTGTCCCCCGGACTCAACGGTCTCCCATTCCGTGCATCCGACCACTTTCGCCAAACTCGCCGAAAGAAAACAAACGGCTCGCAATCGTTCGGATCTGCATGGCCCGCCCGGTTCAGACCAAACAACCGCTTGCTCCAGCCTTTCCATGGCCGCGGAATGAAGCTGCAACGGGCAATTTCAACCCACAATGGTAAACAACGAACATCGAGCGAAATCCTCAAACAGCCGGCGTGTGTTGGTCGCGCGCCCGTTCCGTCCTTGGCGAGCGAGAAATGGCCCCGGCAAACGCGGTTCATTATCAATAAAAGCTACACTTGAAAAATGTCCTCCCTTTTTCTGTGCACCAACCCTTCGCCTTCCACCAAGGTTTACTCGCTATCGTCCCCTCGAAGTATCTGCAGTTTCTACTGGCCAACCGTTTTCACCCTTTTCCCACCAGGAAATCCAGCCAACTTTTCTTCCCACCTACGTCACGACGTCCCTTTAGGTTCCTCTCCGAGCACCCTTCCGAGTGCACGGCTATCTATTCGCCCACAAGCGACAAGATGCAGCACTCGGGCACACAACCAAACGTGCACCGAACACTAGTGCTTTTATTTTATCTCTAACTACCCACCCTCACTCGAGAGTGAAACAACAACCACACAAAAACAATGTCCCAGCCGCGACCACATTCCACGGGGTTTTTCCTGCATTGTTCCACCACGCCCGCCCACCCACACGCCCCATTTCTTCGACCTGTTTGTCGGAGTCCGCTTTTCACCCCCAGGCGTACTTTCACGGGACCGGTACGGCTTCGATCTTCACTTCCTCCGAGCTTGCTGTGAACTTTCAGAACATGAACCGTTGGAAAAGGCACAAACCTTGCAGTAAATTGCATAAATACTAATGTGAAACAACTCACTGGCCAACCATTTGTCCCTGATCTTAGTTGCTATCAACACAAAGATCGACACAAAGAGCATTATTAGGAAGGGTAGTTTTTGAGTCGATTAAATTAATATGTATTATGTTCCATGTGAGCCACAAACATTTCAGCAATTTTTTACCACCAACATTTCAGCAATTTTATGAAATTTTGAATGAAAACATGTAATTATAGCATGAAAACATGTAATGTAATAAAATTCCGTTTGGAATTTAAACCTGCTTCTCCAATGGGGTGATGTCTGATGGGTTGATTTTCTTACTAGCTTAATAGTCTAACCCTTTAAATTATTGAAGTAAATATTATGAAATAAATTAAGTGTGTATTTTCATAACAAATGTATGTTGTATTGTGTATGAAATAAATGTTTTAATGTTAAAATATTTCATAAAACATGTAACTACTATTTTACAAGTAACAAGTAACAAGAAAAGTAAATTAAAACTTTACACTTGTGAGAAAAAACACCCCAACTGTTTATTTAACGAATTCCTTGTTGTACAGTACCTCAACTTGCTATTGCTCTTGTGTATGTTTCATTTTGAAACAGCTTCCTATAAGACTACTACCATAAAGTGCGCGTTACAGCGAAAGCATTCCACCAAACGAATATGTCCTTCGAACGCCATTACGGTGCGCGCTATTCACGTATTTCACACACACGCGCATATGAGCCCGGCCCTTAGTTAAACCCTCGGCCAACATCGGCGCATCCGATAGCGCGGCTGATGGTGACAATGGCCAACCCTGGCCCCGGCGAATTGATAACGCAGCCAAAGGTCCACCGACCGTTCCGCGTCCTTCCTCTTTTCGGGCCCTTTTGGGTAAACGGCTAGGTTCGACCGTGGCGGGTGGAAGGGTTGGTTCGCTTCGGGACGCTTGGTGATCGGTTCATTTGCTCGTGCGTGTCCTTGGCCGTCGTGAGGTTTTTGGCCCACCCATATCTCACGTCCGTGTGCATGAGTTGTGCGCATGTAATAGGGTTAAATTTGAGGGTAATTGATTTTGAGCTTGTTGCGCTTATTCGTTTCAGTAGAAATATCAAAAACCATTCAAATATCCATCAAATGGAGACGCATGGTGTGTGAAAGAAAAACTTCTGGTTGGTTTATTTCTTTCGTCAATTCATTCAATAAAAGTGCATACGCAAAATTTCTTCCCTTCCCACCAGCCACCTCTACCTCTACTTCGAGTGCCACTCCCCCACCATTCGCCCTTGGAACGGAGTTCGGAGAAGTTCAATCTTATCTCGCTCGCCACCATCGAGCTGGCCCTTCGACTGATTGTACTGCGTTGAGTTTCATTGTCATCGGGGCGACTCCACTCGCGTGGCCACTCCTACTGCCGCCTCCTGTTCAGGGCAAGCCACACAGGCCGATCCCAACAATCGGAAAGCGGGCATGCTCCATTTGGGTTGAAGGATACGGCGATCGGTTAAGCATTGGCGCCGGGAGGTTAACACCCAGCGTACTAGCAGCCCTTGGATGGCCATTAGTGTGTGTGGAAAGTGGCGTGTTGATTCAATTAGATAATAACAATGTAACTTATGTTCGATCGTGCACCTCGGGCTGTAGTTGTTCTTTTTTTTATTTGGTTACGAAGCCATCTTTTGCAGCGTACATTGCATTTCATAACTCAATAAAACAACAATCATTTAATAAAATTAGATCAAAGGTTTTAGCATTACTTAACAAAACTCCCAACTTCAGCATTGAATCTGACCTATAGTTAGAAGTTTATAAGATTTAATTTTCAAGTCGTATACAAACAAGTCATAAAGTCTACGGGCATGAAATTTATAGTTTTAGCATCATAGCTTAGTTGATAGAAAATTGAAACTACCATATTTTTCCGTGTAGAAAAGACCCCCGTGTATAAGAGACTCCTTCAATTTTCATGCACAAATTTTGGAAAAAGTTTTTAGTAATAAACTCTTTATTCATTGTAAGTGTGTCTAGTGTTAAGTAACCTTGGTACATACCAGTCATAAAAGTCTTCTCCCATATTTGAGAGACCCCTGATTTTACAAGCAAAACAATTTAGCAATAGAAGGTCTCTTATACACGGAAAAATAAGGTATTCTTGTACGGTCCAAAATGAAATCTTTACATTAAAATAAACTGGAGATTAAGTTAGCCAATTATAAAACGGGAAAGATAGCTGTATTAATGTCAGACTAGTGTTTAGAAAAGTACTGTTATCTGAGCCTCCCGAAATGGTTTCAATCTAAAACTTTGCATTAAACATATTTGATAAGATTGCAATTTGTTTATTCATGTGTGTGTGAGAAGTAAATTATTATCCATACTTGATTGTTAAAGGTTTTATCAAAAATATAGTTCCTATCCATGTCTCGCTTCCTTCACAACATTTTCAGTTTCGTTGCCTTCTTACCTTTCTACGGCGAGTTTTGGCAAAGGTCATTAAACCTGGACCCTAATAATGGGAATCACTCACCGGATTGCGACGTTGCACGATCTTTCCCATTAGCCTATGCCGTATGCAACCCGATGGTCCCGATGCACCCTTGCACCCCGATTACCGAGTGGAGTGAAAACGAAAACATACAATACGCCGAGATATTTTCCCCCTTTTTCCTCTACAGCCTGGCAGGCCGTGATGCTGATGCTGCTGCTGCTGCACCGCAAAATGCACCGCAAATGCACCGAATACATCAAACGGTCGATCTACACCGGTGGTGGCTGTGTCGGTGTGTTGAGCCGGAACGTTGTGCGAGCCGCGACGTTCGTACGTGTAGGTGAATTCGTCGGAAACTGGCAATTTGACGCGGAGACGAACAGCGACCCCCTTCTTCCCGGGCAAGGGCTGAGACGGAAGGAGGGCTTGGTGGCTGGGAACGTGCAGATTGGATTGGATCAGCGTCGACCAGCGAGCGGTTCAATGCACTCACGGCCAGCCCGAGTGACGATGACGATGATGAAGCTGATCTGGTCCGCCATCGGAAGGCCGGAGGAGTGCGCCCAGTGACGGAGGCTGTGCACCCGACCCCGGCGGAATCTAAACATCGGACCGGCAGCGAAATGCAAGAGGTTAGATTTCACCGTTTCACCGCTTTTCTTCTCTTCCACTCAACCGGCCTGAGGACGCTCACTAACACGCACGCTACGATCACTGATCTATCCCAAGACACACTCGCGCCGTAGCGGCATCTTAAGCCTTAGCCGTCTCGCGCTGTTCGGACAGAACCCATGACCAGCGGGAGACTGCCAGCCGGTCACTGTAGCATCCAAGAAATGCATTTTTAGCGAATATCCAGTCTCTCAGGGTATTGCAGAGGGTTGCATCCGATCGTATGGCAATAAATGTCACATTAAGATTTAAGATTTTAATCGTGTTACTCTCATATTTGGATGAGGTATAATTATGTTCAACTCTTATTTGTCACAGAACCACTTCCACGTGCTGGCTTCAGATGCTCTGTTTTAACAGATTTGAATTTTGTCATCTAAAAGACTTGTAGCTTAACAACGTTTGAAGTGAAATTGGTTTATCAGCCAAAACCAATTTTACTTTAAACGTTGTTAAGCTGCAAGTCTTTTAGATGACAAAATTCCGAACCGGAATGGTTGCTTTTCAGCAGAAGAACAGGACAACCGAACAAACGATATTCTTGATGTACTAATAGCGTGGAAAAACCCCGCCAACAATAAAAAAACCATACGAGCATTTAGCTTCTTTGCCTCCTAGACACATCAGAGGTTCTGAAAGAAACCCTTTGTTAAATTTAATTAAGTAACAGCCCTGGAACTTTATCATCAAAATAAAATAAGTACGAAATACAATAAACAAAACCAATATATATCAGCTTCTTATAATCATCCATAAGGTAAACAGTATTATTTATTACTTGAATAAAAATGATGTTATATTTTGGATGCTCATATTTTTGGTCTCTCGTAAATCATCCCACATTGTTCGGTTGTGATGATATTTTTAATTCCGATTAGGTTTTGTGCATTTCTTGTTTGCATTGGATAGCTTTCTTTTTATCTTACTTACCTCAGTTTTTGATCTCTTTGCACCGTTTGAACCTTTTGCTCCTTTCTTTTCCGTTTGTTAGATTATGTTTTATTGCTTGGTCCGCATCGGATCAGCATAAGTGTAGCACGTGCACACGTACAGCTGTGCCATTGTTTGACGACAACGTTTCGTCACGGTCGCCAAACGGCCACGCGCACACGTCACGGGACACCGGACGGGGCGAAATGGAGCGAGTTGCATCGAAATTGAGCAAAAACTCCGCTCGATGGGTCGCACGGAGTACGGGCGGTAATCGCGGGGGCTCGTTCGTTCACGGGCAGCGTTCGTTAACCCCGCGTGATGGCCGGCCAACGGCCACGAAGCCGGTGTGCAAGTGCATTCACTGCCGTTTTTTTCCACCCTCCTACTTGCCGTGTTTTCCCGTGCATTCCCACCGAAGACGAACTGCATTCGTTAACTCCGTTCTGTGGCAAGCTGCCCGAGTCGAGTTTTCAGTTTTGGACAGTTTTTCGTGCCACCATCAGCCGTCACCCGAAGGGGGAACGGGGCGTGACACGGGAGGCCTGGTGAGAGGCAGCTCGATGATCGTGTACATTTTTTTAAGGATAAGCGGAGGGCGGCTTGAGGACACGATTGGTGGTTAATTTGAAATGTAAGCAACAGCTGACCAATCCGGCCGTACTTTCGAGCGCTCCACGTGATTTACTCCCGAAATCAGTCATGTCGCCGATTCGAGAACATATTTGCGTGCCATAATTTAATGCAAACATTTCCAAAATCGTCCGTTATGGAATACTTTCAGGCTATTTGTGAGTATCAAGTATCATTTTCTATTTACAAACTTTTGTAAGAAAACTCGCATGTTTAAGACATACAAATTCATAATATTTTCCAAAACGGTGGGAAGAATATATAAAGAAATAGTTAATCGTGAGCATAGAAAGGCAATGCTATTGATTGATATGTCACAATTATCCCATGCAGCATGCAACATGACTCAATTCCAAGGGAAGACCCGTCGACGTCGCTGTTAGCATTTTTCTCCCAAGCCATCGCATCGAACCACGACGTTCCCAACCTCCGTGGCTCCATTCGCCATGCTCGCTTACAAGACGAATGACATTCCTTCCTCTCGGTCGAGTTCAACGCTCCAGATTGACACGCTTTTCGTACGGACCCGGCACCAACAAACAAATGCACGCACCCGGCGTTGCAAACGGTTGCGATCGGTTGCGTTGGGATGCGCACTCGAAACGTCGTCCCGGTCGGGATGGCGGAGTAGGGAGCGTGGGGCAGCAATTTCCAATGCAAATTTTCTTCCGCGCTGTCGGCAACACAGGTCGAGCCACTGGAGCTGACTGGAGCAACCGATCGGACGGAGGTTGAGAAAACTTTGGTCCGAAGCCTTTTCCAAGGGACCAAGTTGGTACTCGGTAGTGGAAAACTATACGATACCATTCAGCGCACGGATACCATTTTCTTTGCTGTTCAGTATTCAATTCCAGGCATATAGGATATGATTGAACTATTACGCAAGCAATTTCATTTATTATCTAACGGACTTCTCTCCAAAAGGCTCTAAAGGTATTACAAATGTTCAAGAAAACGAGCTTAAAATGTGTAGCCAACTCGAATTGAATGAATTTGCGTAGTGGTAAGATTACAGCACCTACAATATAATTTTCATTAGGCGATAGTAGCTATTCCCCCAAAGAGGGAGATTGAACGCCTAAAGGAATGTTAATGTTTGTACTTTTTCTAAAACTTTCTAAGTGACAGTCTCCGAATAATAAACTCGATTTATACTTCAGTCACTTTCGTCGTGAGATGTGGGTAATATTTGATAGTATCGTCAGTAATTTTAGTTGAATATGACAAAGTAATGATGAATATTTAAAAACCACCATCGTGTTCAGTTGTCGAAATTGATAAGGCAAGGAACGGAGAACGCCAGATGTTGAGGCCCT